>ML805045.1:97113-130868 GCA_009831015.1 Picea engelmannii | reverse complement strand
AGATGTTTTTGTATTTTCATCATATTAAATGTTTTTGGTTTTGTAACTTTTGTCGAAGACTAACACCAAAATGTATTGATAACACAGATGTTGGGGCCTACAGACCTGCTGGGAGTTCTCCTGTTCAGTGGCGAGGAGAAGAAATAGTTACAGTCCCCCAGCATATATTTAAGTTGGGTTCCCAAGGCCTATTGTAAACTAGTCCAAAATCATCTTGTAAACATGAATCCTCAATCATATATGATCCTTTTAGGCATGCCATGCAATCTCGCAATCTTGCTACTAAAAAATATATTTATGTCTGGCACCTGATACATCATACGCATAGTCATACAATGTTCACTCTTCGTCAGAGTGTCTACTACCAAAAAATTTGAGTCATGGCTTCTTATCGTCAACGAAAATCCAATAATTCATTCCATCGAAATGACTTCCCATTTCGATTCCAGAATAGCATGTGGCTGTAGTAATCCTGTCGGATGTCTATGTTGAACCTTCACTTGCTAACACTCTAGAAATCTAGCCACGTATTTGAATATATATGTCTTCATTTCCTTTTAGAAGAATAAGGGTTTAAGGTCTACCCTCATATTCATGACTCTTGGATTAGCCATGTACATTGCTCTATGAGCTTCATTTAAGATCAAACTTCTCAACTCTTCATTGGGAGGTATGTAAATATGGTTATTATATCTTATTAATCCATTGTTTTCCATGGTAAATCCCTCAAATTTTGGTACCAACATGGTGTCTTGTCTGATAAATTTCTTAACTTCGTTATACCAGTCACCATTGTGGTGTATAGTTAAAATATTTTCACGAAGGTTCATTTGAGGAGGTATCACCGAAAATATGCATGGTCTTTGACTCAACACATATTCCACTCTGTTCATTGTTCCTTTTATGTAGGTAATATCAAAATCATACTCGCTAAGCAGTTCCAACAAACGCCTTTGTCGTGCATTCAAGTCACTTTGCGTAAAAATGTGTTGCAAGCCACAGTGGTCTATTTTCAGTTTGAATTTTTGTCCAACCAGGTAGTGTCTCCAGACTCTTAGGGAATACACAATGGCTAATAACTCCAAATCATGTGTCACATAGTTATCCTCATGCTTTCTTACCTTTCTCGAGATGTAAGCGACCACTAGACCATATGGCATCAATACTCCACCTAAGCCTTCTTTGGATGCGTTTATGCATACCAACAAGTCCTCATCCATGTCAAGAAATTTTAGTATTGACATTTTTGTCAATAGCTCCATGAGCCTTCTAAATGCTTCTGCGCATTTCTCGGTCCATAAATACTTCTTATTTTTCTACTGCAATTCCATAATCATATTTGATATCTTCGAAAAACTTTAGACGAACTGCCGATAATATCCAGCTAAGCCCATGAATCTACGTACTTCTGGTACATTTGTCGACACAGGCCATTCCATAATAGTTTCTAACTTCATTGGATCCACAATGATACCTTCGTCATAGATAACATGCCCTATGTAATGAATCCTTAATTGATAAAAATAGCATTTCGACAATTTCCCATATAATTTGCTCTCTCGTAAAAACTGTAGTACCAAGCACAAATGTTCGTGATGTTATTCCATCATCCGAGAATATATAAAAATGTCATCAATTAATACTTGAAAAAACTTTTCCATGTATTCATGGAACACCCCATTCATCAAGCTCATGAATACACCTGGGGAATTTGTCAGTCCAAATGGTAAACGGTAAACTTGTAATGTCCAAACCTCATCTTAAATGTGGTATTAGGAATGTCTTCCTCCTGGATCCATAACTGGTGATATCCTGACCTCAATTCGATCTTCAAGAACATCGTCGCACCCTTCATTTGATCAAACAAATTTTCTATTCTTGGCAACAGACACTGGCTCTTGATCATTTCCTTGTTCAATTGACAATATTCAATGTAGAGTCTCCACGACACATCCTTCTTTTGTATGAAAATAATAGGTGCACCCCAAGGCGATACACTTGGACATATAAGTTGTAGGTCCAACAACTCTTCTGGTTGCATTTTAAACTCTTATAACTCAGGGGTCGACACCTGATAAGGCATTCTGGTTCTCGGTTCAGTTCCAAGTTTTAGGTCGATGTATAATTCTAATTCTCTCTCAGGTGGCTAACCTGATAACTCCCCTAGGAATACGTTCACAAAATATTGTACTACTAGAAGTTTGTTTAGTCCTTTTGTCATGCCCTTTTAGTTCAACGCAATGATTTCATAAATATTGCATCTCTTGTGCATGATCTTTCATAGCTATAGGGAAGAGATGAACCTAAGGGAAGCTCCCTGGTTCCTTCCTACAATAACTTTCCTTTGTCCCTCATCATTGGTCAAACTCAATCGTTTCGTCTTGCAATTGAGTATCGTATCTTCCGATGCCAACCAGTAAATATTGATCATGACATCATACGATCCTAATATGGTGATGTAAAGGTTGTCCTTCATGAATAAATCTCCTATATTAAAGCTACAGGCCATAACCTTTCCTCCAACCTTTTTCTTGGCTCTCAAAGCCATTTCCACGTAGCTAAACTCATCCTGTTCAACTTCCTTTACCTTAATTATTTTTAGCACTGCACTAGAAATAAATCTCTCTGTAGCACCTAGATTTATCCAAATACTAAAGTTATGGTCAATGATGGTACTTGACATCTTGAGAACAGTAGACAGGTGCTCAGACTAGTGGTTATTCACTGCTACATGAATCTGATGGGCCTTTCCCAAATCTGTTATGGTAGTGTCTGTATCTGACCCCTCTTCTCTAGACCTATCAACCAAATAGTCACACTAGTGATGTGGCTCTCCACATCTCCAGCATCCGATCTTCGGTCCAGTACTCATGGTCCCTGAAGTAGAAGTTGATGTCCCACCAACCTAGAACCCTGTTCTATTATCTTGAACAGGCCTGAACTATTTTTGTTACAGACGATGTTGTTGTTGGTGTTCTGGCCCTTTGTAGGGAGTCCTCTTCTTAGGTGTCATTCATCTTGTTGTCCTGAACAAGGATCCTCTCGGAGTACCTCAATAACCCGAGGGATGTCTAGTTAGTGTTTGATGTTGTTGCACACCAGACGCTGCATGACCCTTCAATCTCGCAGGACTCCTTCTCTGACCCTTGTTGATCATCTCTTCCTCATATATGAGGGCCTTATGAACAAAATTGTGCAACGTTTGAGGCATTAATATCCTTAATTTCACATGAATTATGATGTTAAGTTTGAACATGAACTTGTTGACCTTAATCTTCTCAGTGTTCATATGTGGAGCACACTTAATCAACTCCATGAAACGGGGCTTGTACTCGGGAACCGTATGATGACCCTTTCATAAGGTATTGAACTGATTGAGATGACGCTAAATAAATTCCTCAGACACATACCTCTCCTGGAACCTCTCCTTGAACAGTTCCCATGACACATCTTCGATGGCCATGTTGAGTTGTGGCATGAGTGTCTTCCACCATAGAAGAGTGCTCCCCTTAAATTGAAATACCTTCATGCAGACTTTCATGTTAGAGGTATAGTCACGAAGTCTGTAACACATCTCCATGTTATCCAACCATGCCTCAGTGGATGCATCATTCATGGCACCCAATTACTAAAGAAACTTGACCTTCTCGAGTTCTCGGTGAATGCTACCAGTATCGGACGGGGAACGTGCTATACCCTCAGAGGGTATTGCTGCCTTGGCCTCATCTCTATCCAAATGGATAATTAGGGAATCTAACATCCTCTAAAAGGATCTCATCAACCCAGCCACTTCCCCTACAACTATGTTTTCATGTTCGACGACTTGTTCTTTTCCATGGAGGTTAGAACCCTCTGGCCTGGATGCTATTGGAGGCATCATTCCTCCTCCCCTAGCACCACGTCATCTACCTCCACGATGTCCTCTAACCATGATTACCTACATGAACATAATTCAATTAATTAGTGATGAATTATTAATCAAGGGTTTATACAGTGGAAGGAGTAATGATCCCAAGTCATGGGGTTGAACCCGATCTGATACCATATGTAATGACCCCACCATTATGACAACAAAAGTGATGTACAATAGGTAAATTTTGTTTTTTCCATTAATAAATTTAAACATCACAATTAATGACAACATCATCGACACATCAATCACATATATTAACGAAACAATATTAATGTATTAACAATCAAACACGACACAAGATGACACATCATCACCATGAACCATGAAATGCATATCGATGTATTAAAACCTTAATTAACAACCCATAGTCAATGCATTCATACAAATAAATAAAGACGCATTAACAATATGAATCATAAATCACTCAACTCATTTCATTAGGATAATCATCAGATAACACCATGATAACATGAGATAACATAACGCTAACTTAAGGATCATAAAGATAATTATAAACATGACATACGATACTACCCGCCTAACATACCCTGCAAGGTTATGACCTCCAGGACACATAAGAAACGCTTAATCCCAGGTTCCAATTGATTTTAACCATTTAAAGTCTCAAGGATGGTGGTTGTTCTGGGGAACAAGGAGGTGTCTACATCCCGCTAAATCAATCAAATCTCATATCTCTAGACTAGACCATCAATCACACCTAAGTATAGTTTCTATAGCGCAAGAGTTTAAGCTAGTTACTTATTCATCAAGTATCAACATTCTTCCATGACACAATAATTCAATTACTTAATCATGTATGTATCAATAAAGAAATGATGCAAGAGAAAGCAAACTTATCATAATCATACGTCAACATACTAATGGTGCAAGAGTAGTTCTCAACATTATTCCATGGTACAAAAGTAAACAATTTGAAATCAATCATATTATCACCTAATTAACATTATTAAATGGCACACGAGTAATCTAAGTACTTAATTAATCACACCCAACATTAATTCAAGGGCACAAGAGAATCTATTTATTCACCCAGTTCATTTCATGCACAATAATCTAATCACATTAAGTCAAGGCTCTAAGAAAACTAAGCACATAACCAATCACACCACATTCATAATTAGTCATGGGGCACAAGAATTCTAGTTACTAAAGTAATCATACGCCACCAATTTTTAAATGGCGCAAGAATACAATTACTTTAGAATTCAACATCGATAAATTAGCAGTAATTAGCAATCAAAATTCAACATCAATAATTTGCATCAATTATAACCCTATAAGAAGTAAATACAATAAATACATTGAATAAGAAATGAATTGAATACTTATGTTGAATGAAAATTTATTAAGATTTACATTGAATAGGAATTTATCAATAGGATTAACCATAAAAATGTTACTATAAAAAAATAAATTTCATATCTCATAGGATCATGTCACTCGACTTCTATGACTAAGTTTTATTGCAAAGGTAATGATGCAACAACTCACACCTTATAACACACCAATAAAGGAAGACAATCACAAACTCAGTCCAAGGCTCTCCTTCCACACAATTCTGGCGAACTTAAATACACCTGAAATCAATGCAAGAAAATTATTGAGTCAAAGGAAACCAAGGCTGGAATCACTAGATATATCCTAGAAGATCGTTGAGCATTAAAAACGTTGGGAAATATAACGATGAGCAGTAAAATGAAATCTGAGCATCAGGATTTGGGTAGAAGATTATGTTTGAGTATAAAACTAATTGTGAAACCTATAATTATGAGTGTAAAAACTGAGCGCAATTTGAAGGACCGTGCATAAGGATTTGACTGCAATATATACGAAGTTTGATTATAAAAACACATATTTATTTCCCCTAAATCTCAGAGGACACTGAAGGGATGATACACAACAAAAACAAAGTAAGAGGTGGGGTTATGGTGAAGGTGATCATTGGGCAAGGGTTCAGTCACAACAGGACACACCTGGGGCACCCGAAAACATGGCATCGACTTTCCTCGAGACACATGGCCAAGCAACAATCAACATGCATGATCAAAAAGCACAATCCAAGACTGATAGCCAACCGATGGGAGATCTATGGGATAATATTATACCCTTGAGAAGAAAAGAAATATATCGATTGCAAGGAAATTCACATGGAGGTCAAAGTATAAGTGCATACAGAAATACCAGTTACTGAGGTTAAACTGCATGAAAAATTCCATTTTATCGAGGTCAAAATAAATGCAAGGGAAAGGATAAGCCCAGTGAGAAAAAACACACAAAATGGGGCCTGGGTTTTGTGCACACACTGGTCTTGGTGTTGATTGAAGGTGTTGCCTAGAGGCACCCCTGCTTGGCCATTTTTAGAGAAAATGCAAAGCTTAAATTCAAAGGGAAATCTCATGATCAGAGAAAATGCAGAGAAATCGTGCTAAAACCAAGCGATGGGTAAGGGGAAGGGCGCAGTACCATTATCTCCCCAAAACATAGAAAATAAACTTCCTAAGGCTGAGGGATAAAAGTAAATAGTGCAGCATATGAGGAACCAAGTGTTGAGAAAAAGAAAGGTAAGCATCATCGAGGGTTGAAGAATTTGTTGAGTAAAAGAAGGTAAAAACAAATTGTAGGGTAAACAATGGTAAAATCGCTAGGTAATAACCAAGTAAACTCACAGACTAGATAGTCGACTCAGAAGTTTTTAAGAGGGAGAATTTGGACGATAAAAAATGTAGAGAAAAAGGGTTCGTCTGACCAGTGACTACCTCAGGAAGAGGAAAACTTAATGACATCTCAATCCATAATCAATAACTCATAAATTACCCCAAATATATATACAAGAAACACTTAAAACATTGCAACATCAAATAAAAATACAACAAACTTAATTTATTTCATTTACAAATTCAATGAGGAGTATTGTAACCAAAGGCAATGAAATCAAAGACGTTCTTTCTCCCTTGCACCCCATCCAACGCCCCACTTGATAACCATGAAGACCTCACCGGTACCTCCCATCCAATACTAGGGGTACTTTTCTTCCCCCTTATCCCCTCGAGATGCAAAGGGGCCACGCACACCCAACGAGAGAGAAAATCTAGCTCCCAGCTCGCCTCACAAGGTCGAGCTACCACTCTCTTCCTCGAGCTAGGTATCCCAACTCCCACAAGAAAAATAAGTCAAATAAATTTTGGCAGGATAACCTTACGCATACCAGTCATGATCCCTTCCTCTTCTTAGCCATTACTTTTATAACATTCTTCTTAGTGACCACTTTCTATTTTCATGTTTAACTTATTTTATTAAATTTCATTAGGAAATAATATCCCCTACACACTTGTCACCTGATCCCTTAGTTGCACCATAAATTCATTTATTTAATTTAATTTAATGTCAATTTCCCTCACCCATCCTAAAAGCACTCCTTGTTGTCCCTTTATTCCCTCTATTTCATTTTAATGACTGATGTCTTTCTAAAAATTAGTTGTGTTTTATTTAGGAAAGTTCTTTAGTTTGACTAGACTAGATTCTTTTCTATGTTTCCCATTCCTTTTTACATTCATTTCCCTTTTTTTCTAAGTTCCAATTTAGCATGTATTGCGCATAATCAGTAATTAACTCTTTAGACGAAATATTTCTCTTTTAAATTCTTAGCTTGATTTTTTCTTCATTCCCCTTTTGTTGATTGATTATTTAGTTTTTTTTTGTCTTCTTACCCTATTTAGACCTAGGATTAATTTTCAACTATGCTTAGAAATTATTTTTTTTTCTTTTAAGGGAATTTTATAATAAATAAAAAATTATTCATTTAACATGTATTTTAAGGCTGATCATGTCAAAACAAAATATTTTTTTCTAGGAACCTAGTCCCTTTAAKATGCACTATGTGATCCAAGGGTTCCACGCGCCTTTATTCATGTTTTATTTATGCAATGTGACCTTCAAGACGCAGTACATTCTCCAAGGGTGCCATGCACCTTTGAATGATTTTGGTAGTTGACCAACCCTTGGACTGAATACTCCATTAGGAAAACTTGTGAGAGACTAAGGGCCTCTAAGGAATAAGGACCATGCCTTATTGTGCGCCCCTTAGAATCTTCATGAGAGACTGTCTCATTCTTCCTTCACGATATCGTGGATCTCTCAAACTATGTAATTGTTAACCTACAATTCCAACCACGACAAGAGTGCTACTGGCACGGCTGCTGCCACACCCCTCCCTCAATATATTATTTTTTTGCATGGACCCTTTACTCCTAATGTGAGTCTGATTAGAAATAAATCATTATCCCACATCCATCAATTAAACATGTCAACGATCCATAAAAAACATCATAATATACTCAATCATAGGTCACATATGCATAAACAAAAATACCCAAACCATATACAATCCACTCCCTAACTCGATATGGATTCTAAAGAGGTCCACCGATGATATATACATCCTCAATATATCAAGTGTCTTACACACTCAAGAGAAAATCTTCAAATAACACATGTTTATACATAGATATCAAATAACATAACATCATAATCCAACATCATCATAAGCATCCATAAGAGAACAAACAACCATATACTAGATCGGATCACTTGCATGCAAGTGTCCCCAAAGAATAAGTCAATTCATGTGAACGCAAGAGCGAGACGTTTCAACATCATCAATTAATGAAGGGATTTCCCCCAAGGTAGTTGAGGTCAACAAACATGGGATCTCCCATGAGTCCACATATTAGGGTTGGATTTTGAGGCACAACCAACAAGGTCATGGGGTGGTATCTATGAATGATATTTATGAGTCATACTTTCCCTTCCTAGACTCGTTCTTTCCTCCATGACATCCCCCTTTATGATGTGATATGTATATAAAAAGAGAAATGAAACCCTTAGCCATTTTTTGATTTCTTCTCTACAACTAGAGAATTTGGTTCCATACTTTAGGTCCCTCTCCTCTGATAGATAGTGTCCCTCTTTACCCCCTCTCTCCACCCTGTATCACCCTTCATTACATGCCCTCATCCACAACACCATGGCTCCCAGACATGCCTATCCTCTTAGCTACATATGCAGATCCAAAAATACATGGGATTCCTCCTCGAGGTGTTAATAAGAGGGTGGTAAATACTCAAGAGTTCAATAGGAGGCCTATAATGTAGCCTGAAATTATGAATAAAATGCTCCTCATCATTTCTAGAGAGTTATAAGGGAGTTCAAAGAAACTCTCAGTTTAGATAGGGAAATGAATACCGAATCTGATGTAACTAAGACCACTATTCATTGGGTCCCATATGTTGACCACATAAGAGATATGGACACCAATTATTGGAGGACTATTGAATTATACTGGCACATCAATACCTTCATGGGGGAAATCCTCCAAACAAGGGAAGACACTCAATAATATTATTTAGCTTCAACTCGATGGTCTTGATATAATGGTGAGAGAGATTATCTCTTGTCTCCTACCAGTTCACCTAAATATGCCACCTCCCCCAGCATATCCTCACCAACAATTACGTCTCAATTCATCACAACCAACAGATCCTTTGACCTTCTCCGCACGACCCTTTCCCCCATGAAGCTAGATACCAAATTAGCTTTTTTGTATAATGATAGCTAGCAATAGGCATAGGCTTGGTATTTTCATAGTATCTTTGTACTCTCTTGTTTTTGGTGCTTTTTGGACACTTTATAAACAATATTTTTGTCTTCATGGTATTTATCTTTGTTGTTGGTCTGGTTTCCCAAGTGGCAAGCTAGTAGAAAGGATTTTTGGTTTGTATGATATTTTAAAATATCAATAGAATTTGGCGAGTGAGCTTAAAAAAAAAAACACATAAACCAAAGGAAATAAATCCAAAAACAAATTTGGTGGGAAAATTATAGTGATATCAAAGCAGTTTATCCTCCCAGCTTGAGAGGATTAAGTATTCATGAGGTGTGGAAATGGTAGGTATATCACCTATAAAAGTAGAACAAAATGGGGGGTAGAATACATATTCAACAAAGAAAGGGAAATAAGGGAGAACCAACCAAAAGAGGAACAATAATAAGTCACGGGGTTTAATAATGAAGACATATATATACAAATCCTATAAGGCTTATTTGCTCGGTAGAAAAAATTAGCACAATTGTTGACACATTAATTGCTAGTAACTAGGAAAATCAGAACCATGGGAATAACAATTGTGCAAGGTGTTTGAATGTGAACAATAGGAAAAATGGTGAGGGAATCCATCTTGATATTCTCATACCTAATCACACTAGGATTCCTAATCAACGTCAGTGGTAGGAAAAATAGTAGGATAATCCCTAGACCCCTTATGCGTCAGTTCTTGGGAAACCAACAAATGGAGAATCAGGGGACGCAAGTTCTAGGTGAAAATTTTCAATATTATTTGAGATATTATCAAGAACTAAGTGATGAGTTGCAGGAAACCATGTCACTGCAATACTTATACACAACAAAATACAATAATAAACCAAGGGATCACAACAAGGGGAAACAAAACAAGGATCTACCATGGAAGCTAGGAAAGCTATCCATTCCATCCATCAATGGGTCTAGCAAGAGCATAACTAGAGCATGGGTACATAATCTAGATATGTACTTACATCTCAACCCCATGAAATAGGTTGAGGTGATAACATTCACTACCTTGCAACTTGATGGTGAATCCCATTAGTGGTGGTACCATTGATTCGTCACTCTCGACCATGCTAATCTCGCCTCTTATTTGGACTTCCCTTAGAATTTAATGGATAGTTTTGAAAACAAGGACATGGATCTACATTTGAGGGAGTTGGAAAAGCTCGAGTAGGAGGGAACACTGGATGCATACATCATAGAGTTTCAAAGAATTGTAGTCACCCCGAAACATATCTCGGAGCAGAGATTGGTGATATTAATTAGTGAGGATATATACGAATCACTTTGTGGTTGGGTGAAGGATTTAAAACCAGATACATTACAAGATGTTATCATTAGTAAAAGAGACATGGAGGGTGTACTCCCAAATACAAATACCTTCTCCAAACCATTCATTCCACAAAAATACAAATATAAGAAACTTCCAGTAAAAGAAGGGATAGGTCAGGAGAGATTAGATGAGGCAATTCATAATGAGATGAGAAAAAAATTGTTTTCTTCAGTTGCAAAGAGCCTTGGGAACCAAACCATAGATGCATGGGAAAATGAAAGGTTGACTACATAGAGGTTTCTCTAGAGAAGGGAAATGAATAGGGGGAATATATTGAGGAGAAGACTTAGGAGGAGTCAAAGGAGGTGTATATCGCCACATTATGAGGAACACCTATATTCCACACCTTGAGAGTAAGAGGAGTAATATAAAGACAATTTATTACAACTATGATTTATGGAGTGGTAAACCATAATTTTATTGATACAACGTGCGTATCTAGCAGATGGGTGGATACCAACAAATTTGAGAGGTTTAATGTAGCAATGGTTGATGGGTATAACGTTTCATGCATGCAGAATATTTCCAACTTGGTTGTGACATCGGGAAACTACACCTTGACCAATGAATTCTATGTTGTTGATTTCACATACTCCAATATAGTATTGGGAGTCCAGTGGCTTCAAACGTTGCGGACATCACATCAAATTATAAAGTGATGATGATAAAATTATTCTCATGAGTAATTAAACAGGTTGTTTGGGGAGGCATTTCGAATAACACCCCTATGGTTGTGTCAAATAAAAGGATGGAGGCCATTTTTAGGTGATGATATATAACATGTTCATCCAAGTCTTTTATTAAAGAACATGTATATGCACAGGGTGACCAACATCATCATGCAATGAATATCCTTGTTGAGAAGACATGAAAAGGTATTTGGGCAGATACCTACAGGGAGAGGAATGGACAAAGGATTTGAACACACTATAGAGTTGGAGGAGTGACCTAAACATGTCATAACCACCCCTTATAGGCACCCCAAGAAATTCAAGGATGAAATAGAAAAAGACATAAAGGAGTTACTTGATGTGGGACATATCACACCTAGTTCTAGTCCTTTTTCATTTTTGTTGGTTTTGGTTAATAATAAGGATGGAACTATGAGGATTTGTATTTACTAGAGGGATATGAATAAAAAGACGATAAAAAACAAGTACCCTATATAGATTATCGATGAGATTCTGGATGATCTACATGGAGAAGTATACTTTTTGAAGATTGATGTTGGATTTGGTTACCATCAAGTCAGGGTTACAAAGAAATATATTCACAAAAGAGTTTTGAAGTGACATTATGGGAACTATGAATTCATGGTCATACCATTTGGGATGACTAATGCACCAGCTACATTTTCGTCATGAAAGAATCACTTGTTCAATAAGAAGTTGTGAAATATTTTATTTTTATTTTTTGATGATTTGTTGATATATATAAGAACATGGGAGGAACACTTGGGGAACTTAGAGGATATTTTGAGTATCATGGAAGATAATTCAGTGTATTCCAAAGAGTCCAAGTATTAATTTGGCATGACTATGATTCTATACTTGGGAAATGTCATCAGTGCATAGGGAGTGTAGGTGCACAGGGAGAATATATAAGCTATATTGGTTTTCCCACCACCAAAAAATATCACACCCATGTGATTTCTTTGGTATTTGCAATTATTATATATAGTTTATAAAAGGGTTTACACGGTTGGTCACACCAATAACATACTTCACAAACAAAGGATCATTCAGATGGACCAAAGAGGCTCAAAAGACATTTGACCACATGAAGGAAGTGATCAGTACCTGCCAAGTTTTAGCACTTCCTGATTTCACCCAACCCTTTATGCTTGAGTATGATGCATCAAGTTAATGGATAGGAGTAGCCTTGATGCAGGAGAGGAATGCGATTTCATATGAGAAAAGGAATATCTTAGAGAGGGAGAAAATATATCCCATCTATGGAAAATAAATCCTAACCATCATGCATGCCTTGATGAATTTTTGACAATATTTTGTGGGTCGGAAATCCATGTTTAAAAAAGGCCATAACATATTGAGACACTTCATGGGGAAAAAGGACTTGACCAAAAGGAATCATAAATGGGTTATAAGATTACATTCCTATGAATTTCACGTTGAGTTGTATGTCAAAGGGAAGAAAAATGTAATAGCTTATGCCCTTTCCAGGAGGCCAGAGTTGTGTTTGATTACAAAGATTTTGCCTGATTGGAAACCCCATCTATTGGTGGACTATTCCAAGAAAAATTTTCCTTGTGAGGTTATGGATCACAGTACAAATGATGAAAGGTATACTGTGGTATATGACATCATCTACTACACAAATTATATATATCTAGCTCTAGAGTATACGCTTAAGGAGAAAATCATGGAGGCTATTCACAATACACCACTAGTAGGACATCCAAGATTCTTCAAAACCTACATGAAATTCAAGGAGAGGTTCACTTGGAAGGGCCTCAATGATGATTTGTTGAAGCATGTGAGAGAGTGTGTGATTTTTTAGTAGAACAAGTCATATAATACTCATTATGCAGGATTATTACAACCTTTTTTTGCTCGAGAGCAGAAACATGAGAGTACATCCATGGAATTTATCATTGGGTTGTCAAAGGTCTAGGGAAGAGATTTTATATATGTAGTGGTCAATTGGTTGAATAAATTTGCATACTTAATTTCCATATCCTCAAAGTATAAGGAAACACATGTAGCRAACTTATTCTTCAGGAAGGTATTCAAACTTCATGGGATGCCAAAATATATTGTTAGTGACATGGATAGTAGGCTCCTCCATGCTTTTTGGAAGGGACTATTCATATCGAATGGAACAAATTTGAATAGCAACACTAGMTACGACCCTCAAACGGATGTTAAAACAAATATTGTGAACAAATGGCTTGAGTGATATTTACATAGCTATGAGTCAGAACAAAAAAAATCATGCGTGAAGTGGTTACATCTGGGAGAGCATTTTTACAACACCACTCATGACATGTCCATTGGTGTTGGGTTCGTAGTTTGAATTTTTTATTGTGATGATCAAATCCTTTTTTCACAGATATTATATATTCTATTGGTTATTTTGAAGGAGTTTCAAAGGTTTTTATATCAATTCATCATGGATTTGCATCAGGTATGTGTAATTGATGTTTTACAATGAATTTGAGATCAATTTAGTTTAGTTTGATGTTTATAGAGATTTAATGCATGGTTTGTGTGTAATAGGTAAAAACTGTGGTCCGATCCTCCATCTGATACCTTGTCCAACACTTCATCCAACACCCCATCTGGTATGTGATCTGACACTCCATCTAGCATGCGATCCAACACTGGGAGTGCACTAGAGTTGGCGGTTGGTACATTGGCAGCCTGTACTGGATGAATCGATGATCTGGGTTTTGTTCCCCCTCGTGGCCTCCAACTACAGAGCTCGATACACCTCATATTGAGCAATTATGGTGAATTTTGAGTTGATCATGAATTTTCTAGAATATAATGTTGTTAGAAGCTCATTTAATGAGTTTTCCATTTTTAGAGGAGGTCAACCCTTCCAGTGGTCAACCTCTAGAGCTGCAACTTATCTATAAATACCACTATTAGTGGCACGATGATGGGCATAATATTTAAGAATAATTTCATTGTGTAATTCAGACATTTCTCTACAAACTTGTGTTGCATACTTCGTTTTTAATTAATGACAAAATCACATTGAGTTAATCCAGTGTTTTGTTGTTCGAGAGTAGACAAGACCTGTTCGGGTGCCTACCAATGGTCTGGGTGATTGTATAGATATTTATATCGTGTGTTTTATTTCATTAGTTAGAATTTCTATTTGTTTCCCTACTGTATGCATTTTTCAGTTTTAGTTACTATACATGCTAATTGTAATTTTCTTATCTAATTGGTCTTTCTTTAAATTGAAGATTTATTATAGGAGATGGTTATTTATCATGTTGTGTTTCTTATCTCTTAGAAATGAATTTTCCCGTAGGATACTAACTGGATAGTATATTGAAGTCTTAATCTAGTTTTGGCAATTAAAATAGAGTATTACTTAGACAAAGGATTAGTGTAAACAAAATTTTAATTTAGGATCATTTTAAAGCTTCAATGGATTAATAGTTGAAAGTTGTATTAGCTGTAATCAAGATAAATTTAATTATCAATTCAATTAAGTCTTCATAGATCTATTTTGTTCATTAATATTGCTTTGGTATGTTAGGATAGAAATAGATTTTTGGGTTATGTTTTCTAAAAGCATTCTAGTTTTGAAAACTGAGTTTTAATGATAGGATTAGTTCAGTATAAATTATAAAATCTCAGTTATGGATTTGAATAGAAATTTTAATTAGAAGAGTGGATTTAAACCAATATTTTTAATCATGAGTTCATGAGTTGATAAATTTGCTTGAATTAGTATAAGAGTGTTTTTAATTGTTGATGACTGATGCATGAAGTTTAGAGATCACGTGGATTTCCAGGGTACTTAGTGTTGTTTCTATGATGGCAAAGATTTCTTTAGATTGCTTGATTCACACTTTCCATTTCTCTATAGAAGTTAGCATTAAATTAATCCCTCTTGAACTGTCGCTATTAGTCAGATGCCATCGTGATGCTATTCGGAAATGAAGACATGATCATCATATTTGAATTCTCTTTTTCCTATAATTGCAAATTAGGAATAGTTTTGATTAATTATAATCTGAATACAGTCATGATGCTTTTATTTTTTATTAAGTAGGATTAAGATTTCTCCTTTGCAAAATATAAATTATTATGAGTTCATTTTAAGAATAGAGTTGACTTGTCAAAATAGTTTTGATAGGTTAATTGTCTACTTGCTCATTTTCTTAAGGATAGAAAGATCAAATGTAATTTACTTACTATTGTTTATTTAAAAAGGTTGAATAGATAAACTTGTTTAAAATAGGTTATGATTTTCTCTTTTAGAAATAATCCATCAATCATTTTTTGAAGATGCTTAGTTTAAATAGTGCAATCTCATTAATAGAATTTTCTAATTGATAAAAACAAAAAAGAGTCATATCTTAAGTAGATTGATAAAGTATTGATGTTTAGGTAGACCATCCCCTTAGTTAGACAATAATTCCATTAGATTTTTTTCCTTGGCTCATACAGTGCCACAACTCTAAGTTTACTTACCCCGGGTTGGCAATTTAATGGATGGAATTAATGCATATAGAATACCAATCATTTTTGGTGCCATTGCTAAGGAGTTGTCTTAAGGTAGGAAATAGTTAGGGAGTAGATCATTTATGAACCTTAGAATTAGTTTGTTGGTAGGGGAACTTTAGGAAGAGAGGTAAGAACCTATGCATCTGCTATAACAGGTTCCCCCGAATCCAATGGTAGTCTTTCTTATTTGCTTTCATGAACAAAGATAGGGACCCAAGGGGAAGATACATTAAAACCAAACCAAAACTTTTGACCAAGGTTCCTTCTAACCTTTTTGGAGGAAGGAACACTCCACCCATAAACTCCACAGACCGATACTGGAAGGTAGGGGTTAGATTGACCCAAAGAGATAAAGAAGTCTTTGAAGAGACAAAAATAGAGCACATTATAGAGAATAAAATTGAAGCATGAATAATAGTGGGACATGAGGCAAGACCACTCGAACCTTCATTAGAACCAACCAACACAACTTTTGTGTTTTCACCACCATCAGGGGACCCTATCTTTATAGCCATCATTGACCATGAATAGGTGAATACTCTATTTGGTAGTTCATCAAATATATTTATTTCACAAGTTGAAACAAAATATTTGGCACCAATAGTTCCAACCAACTCGAGTAAAGTGCCAGACATCGAAACAATAGAAATACCTTCCCATCAAAGGGATACCTTTCCCAGAAATGAATCTTGGGATACTTTGTTATCCTCAAGTATAAAACCATTTAGGTAATCTCTTTTTGGAAACCAATCTAGTATGGATGATCAGGAGGATCACAACCATGTAAGACACGAGGAAGGAGAAGAAGTTGGAAACCAAACCGAAACCACCTTTGGATTTCCAATTTTGGATACCACATAGAATGTCAATATGAAGAACAATCCACTCTCGACATTGCCCACCTTTTACGGTAAAAGTAGTGAAGACCCGTATACCTTCATGTTTGAGTTCAACTTCTTGTGTAGAAGCTACAATTACTTACAAGATGCCCAGAAACTAAAAAAAATTATTTCCACCCTCAAGGATTCTGCATTAAGATGGTTCATGGGGTTGGGAGCATCCAGTATTAGGTCTTGGGAAGGAATGAAAGATATATTTCTGAAACAATACAAAGACTACTGTAAGTCCAAGGATTCATGTAATGATATTTTCAAAATCCAACAGTTAGAGGATGAGAATCTTAAGGATTATATGGAATGGTTTGATTATATCTCACATAAATTGAAGTACCATGATCTTACATATGATGCAGTTAGGGCTCTTTTCCTTGAAGGTATTTCATAATAATACCTAGAGACACTTAACCTGATGGCATTAGGTGACATCTCCCATCAACCATTTGTTGAAATCTCTAAAATGTGTAGGAATTACTTGAGGAGTAAAGCCAAAACAGGGAAGAGTGTTCGAGATCCTTATAGTAGAAACCTAAAAGCAGATAGTTCAGGTGGTATCACAAGGGTAGAGATAGGGAACCTCCTATAGAACTTAAAAATGGATATCTTAAGTACAATAGGTTCCAAGTTGGACACCCTAAAAAATAAAAAAAAACAAGAAGAGGAGAATGCAACAATGGGCATATTTTTCCCAAGATGAAGGAGGAAGCATTCCTCAAGGGAATTCCCATTGGATAATATTTTGGTTTGTGGCTTCTGCACTGAAGACCACCCAACTGCAAATTTCCCATCACGGCCTAGTTTGTTAGCCATATACATAATTGGGGATCCTCGGGAACCCTCTTATGCACATAGGAGGCCATGGCAGCCTAGGAGTTAGCCTACATACCCAGATCTATAGCCTCAAGTTACACCTTATTATCAACAACCACAACATTGTAACTCACTGAGTTGGAAAAATAGGTGTACATATTATCGCCATCTTTGGCTACAAGGATGGAGAGGAGGTCATACCCAAGGAAACCCTCAAGCTCCATGTGTCCCTATGCCCACTCATCCTTACCCCCAGTTTCCACCAAGCATCTCACGGGATTTTCCAGGATTTGTTCCACCACATTTACCTCCTATTCCACAAAAACCCCAACAATACTAGAATACAATCTCCCCAAGATCGACATTATTACTAGCACAACCAGTGCCCAACCCAAATAATAAACCAACTCAACCTCTTCACAATGTTGGGTTGCAAACCTTCCCCTATTCTTGAAATTTTTTCTGAATCTTAACTGTATATATGCAAATAATTTGAAGTGTGTTGATAAACAATTCTAGAGATTTATGCAAGTATTTATTTCACCATGAGTAGACAATTTCAAGGAGACAAAAAGGGAAGTATTTTCCTTCAAAATTATTTCTATATTTGAACCTTGTTGTCTGCTAAGCATCAATTGAATAATCAATTGTTGTATTTAGCCATTTTTTTGCAAATATTTCTATCTTCTTTTTCTCAAGGCATCCTTAATGGAAGTTTCTCTTAAACTCCACCACTAGAGGATATAAGGAAGTGATACCTTGACTATCAAACTTAGAGGTTACTTGTACAATTTCCGCAAGAACCCTGAGTAAGTGAGTAAATTATCTTTATTAAATAGTAACAAGGAGGTATGAATAGAGGTTAGCCATGGAAACATCACAATAACTTAAAAAAGAAGAAAGTGAGTCGAGCCTATATATACATTTATGTTCTTTCCCAATGGTACCATCCACTACACACTAAAAATGCTTGATTATACCATATTTTCAAATAGGCTACATCCAATTAAGTACCCCTTACATCAAGACAATATATAAGGAATACATAAAGGAGAATCATCCTCCAACATAAATACCATCCCAATATTAAAAAAATAAGATAAAAAAAATTCACAATTGTCTCCCCGTCTTCTTGCAAAAAGAAATCTTTGTATTAAAACCTTAAAAGATGGTGGACCAGTCTTTGAGGGTGTAAGAGGATAACCCCTTGGGATACTGAAAATTTTTGCTGGCAATGGGTACTGGCCTATGGTAGGAATAGGTAAATCCATTGGAGTACTGAATAGGATTTCTAACAGCAGGGCATTCTACCTAGCGAGGATGATAATCTAACAAAAAATAATGAATAAAATTCCTAAATATTAAACTTTTCCTAATTTACGACATTACTTGTAGACAAATCTCAAAATAAGTATGCATGGTTAAGCTAAGGTTAATGAACTCCATAAATCTTCCATTGGGAACTAACTTTAAGACTATCTTAAGACTCTCTCGCCTACCTCTTCTTAACTATATGTAGGATGTTCTATCCTATAGGTCAGGACATATTATAACTGTCTCGTCAGACTAATGTGTGAAATTTATCTCTACACTTAACAAGCTGTAAATCTTAGGATATTGAGAGAATTGACTAGTTCCATATATTTTTTTTTGTGAGGTGTCACAATACTTAGAAGTGGGGGAGGGGTTTCATGAGTTGACAAATGATAAACATTTCCTATCTATATTATAATCCATGAGAAGAAGAAGTAGAATCTTTGCAAAAATTTTGTATATTTATTTCATGATATTCTGGGCTATTATATCAACAATTATTTTTGAAATGTTAAATTATATATCGCTGACATCATTGTGTGTTATAATCCTGTTGTATATTTCTTCGAACGACCGCTTAATTGGTTGTTTGTGTCGATTACACACTATTAAAATATTCACTACAGATTTGTGTTACACACGTATGGACGGAGAAACAAATTGGTTTATAGTTTAGAAGAATGATAACAAGGCAATTAACAGTGGATCATTCTATTCACACTTATCATGTCTATGCTCCTATTCACCATGACTGTCAAAAGTTTCCCAAGCTGAGTGCTATGGGTAAACGTCCATTACAATGAGAACAAATTCCTTTTGCACAAGAGTACCATATGAAGTGCCATATGGAGTGCCATTTGGAAGATCGAATGGGGTGCCATATGGATGACTGGATGAAGCGCCATATGAAGGATTGGATGAGATGTGAACATATTGCAAGTTGTTAGACAATCCAAAATACAATTATCATAGTTTATAAAGTTAGAATAAAATGATTATTAATTGAGAATATTAAATTAATAATCTAGAATATTTGATTAATAAATATAGACTTTTAGAAATAAATTATTGTTGTAAAAGATATGACTCTAGAGAGGTGTCGTATCTTAGACTCTAAAATAGGAGTATTGTTTTAAGATTGTTAAGATAGCATTTATTGTAAATGGACACTTTTTTATTTAATAAGTGATCCATATCTAGAGTTTGTTAGGACAGTTAGCTTATATATAGCTCATTTCAAGAGTATTGTGTTGTTCAGGTGTAAACTCTTGCAAAGTTTCTTATGTAATTTCTTTTCCTATTAATAAAAGTGTGTGTCCGAGGACACTTCAGCCATTATTATGGTATCAGAGCCTTGGCCCAGGTTCAATTCCCTCGAGTTACGTTAGAGGGGGGTGTTGGACTAATTGCCGCACCTCTCGTGAACTAGGGGTGTTGGACTAACTGTCGCACCTCTCATGGATTAACCGCCATGCTGGGAACATGGGACTAACCGCCCACTCAAGGTGATGTTACTGATTTGGAAGTTTACTAAAACCTACGGGTTTTGGTGTAATGGAAAATCTTAACATAAGTGAACACGATTGCAAGTAAAAAATGGATCCTTCGAATCAATACACCTTTTCACTCGTAAGATGAGATGAATTAAATGGCATATTGTTAAAATTTATATTTGACAATTAAATTAAACAACTTTTAATGCATTTTTATGATCAAATATCGAAGTCAAAGACTTGGACATTGATCTAATTCTCACATGATTACAATTACCTCTAGAAGACACCCTTCAAAAATCAAATTCGGTGCAATCATAGTCACACATGGAAATTGTGTGTTATGAATTTTCTCATGAATTCAACCATCTTCCACCTTGAGCGCATTAAAAATTGAGGGTTTAGCTCCAATTTCCATTTCACTCATCCCTTCTTGTTGTGTCACTCTCACCCTCTACCAAATTCCATATCTCTTCTCATCTTCTACACTGTAACCATGCCTAAACACTATGAGCCTTTCTCCTATGTCGAGCTCATGGCCATTTCTGAATTCACAGAGTGTAGGGAGATTTTCCTTCGCACAGGGTGGGGACTATTCTTGGCCTGTCTACAGGGCCACGATGATGGCGTAGCACTGTAATTATCTCTTGGGTTCAATGGGAGGATGGTTTCATAGGGTATTTGGCCTTCTTGGTCTCTAAGGAGTCAATTTCCTCAACCACAAAATTGCCACGGGTTGGATATCACTGGTTCAAACACAATCAATTACCACAACCAAGCTACAACATCATTTTCGAGCCTGAGTTTTAGAATGTTTCTGAAGCTAAAGGGTACTCCAAAGAATGGATTAAGGATGAGTTGATTAATCCTTTGATATTCATTACCATGATTATCACTTGTGAAGGTAGATACTCTATCTTCAAAGCTTGCCATTTTCATGTGTTAGCTCATTTCCAATTTAATAAGCCCCTGAATTTTCCTTTTGACTTCTTGAAAAGTATTGAGAAAATGTCCTTCCAAGTACGAAAAAATGTGGCATGTCCTCATAACATTATATTCCACCACGGTCTCATCAAATTTCTTGTCATAATTGAGTTGACAAAATAGGGCAAGACATGCGATGAATTCCTCTATCAATTCCCAAACTCCCATCTCACACCCAAGACTAGGAAGAAATCAATTGATTTAGGGATTTTTAATCCATCTAAGCCTCATTCTCCAAAGACTCCAAACCCTCCCAATCATGATATATCTTTGTATGAACAAAAGAACAAGTAAATTGTTGATTCCCCTACAACCTCATCAGGCAAGAAAATTAAAGGTCATACAGATAATTCTTCATTTCCCTCAACACCTATTGATCCTCAACCCAAGCAGTTACAATAGGCATTTCATCAATATTTTCCTTTAATCCATACGAATAGAAGAGGATCTAATTGGCTCAAACGAGAATCTTTTAGAAGAAGTACCCAAAGTGCAAGTGGAAATCCTAATGTAAAACCCCCAAACACTTCAGATCCTATCTGACTGTCTTATGATCATGAAAGCCCCCATAAAATACTCACAAAAATTTTTGCAGAAGAGTTTGAGCCTGATAGAGAAGTAAAATATGAACCTATTCTCTCTCACAAGAACCCTGTTACTTCTACCTCCCAGATGCCTACAACAACTTCCAAATTTGATAGACCTTCTACATCCATCAAGGAATCCAAGCCCCTTTCTGAAACTTTTGATCATACCCCAATTATTGAAAAATTACAACAAGGAAATTCTCAGTTGCTTCAACAGTTGGAAGAGAGAAAGACTATGGATAGGCATGTCCATCATGACAATGTGATATTGCAAGAAAAAATGAATTATCTCCAATGATTGGTTGATCAAATGACCAATGCCAATCGCAGCCTCCAGACACAATTGAAACATTGTAAAAGGCCCAAGACAAAGTCTCTAGGATAAGAGGGATAAGCTTCTAAAACTAATCCACCCACTCCTTCGCAAGTCTAGTTATGTAAGGTGATTCATTTTTGTTTGCAGTGGGGCCTACAAATCCTTAGGCATGGGGATAATGTTGGGTTCATATTTTTACCGTTTTATTGCGATGATCGAATCCTTTTTTCACCGATCTTATATATTCTATTGGCCATTTTGAAGGAGTTTCAATTTTTTTTATATCAATTCATCATGGATTGGCATCAGATATGTGTAATTGATGTTTTTACAATGAATTTGAGCTCAATTTAGTTCAATTCGATGTTTACAGAGATTTAATGCATGGTTTGTTTGTAACAGGGAAAAATCATGGTCCGATCCTCCATATGGTACCTCGTCCGACACTTCATCCAACACCCATCCGGTACATGATATGACACTCCATCTGACACATGATCTAGCACCCCATTTGGTACATGCTCCGGCACTCCATCCAACATGTGATCCATCACTCAGAGCGCACTAGAGTTGGAGGTTGGTACATTGGCGGCATGTGATGGACAAAATGCTAATCTGGGTTTTGTGCCCCCTCGTGGCCTCCAACTAAAAATCTTGATACACCTTGGGTTGAGCGGTTATGGTGATCACTGAGCGGCTCATGGATTTTCTAGAAGCTAATGTTGTTAGAAGATCATTTAATGAGTTTTCCATTTTTAAAGGAGATTGACCCTTCCACTGGCCGACCTCTCGAGCTGTAACTTATCTATAAATACCACTATCAGTGGCACGATCATGGAAATAATTTTTAAGAAGAATTTCATTGGGTAATTCAAACATTAATATGCAAACTTGTGTTCCAAACTTTGTTTTTAATTAATGACAAAATCACGTTGATTTAAGACTGCGTTTTGTTGTTGGAGAGTAGCTACGACCTGCTGGGGGGGGAACTAGTGGTCTAGCTGACTATATAGATATTTATATCGTATGTTTTATTTTCTTAGTTATAATTTCTATTTGTTTCCTTATTGTATGCATTTTTCAGTTTCAGTTATTGTACATGCTAATTGTAATTTGATTATCTAATTGGTCTTTCTTTAAATTACATATTTCTTATAGGAGCTGGTTATTTATCATGTTTTGTTTCTTATCTCTTAGAAATGAATTGTCCTACAGGATACTAACTAGATAGTGTATAGAAATCTTAATTTGGTTTTGGAAATTAAAACAGAGTATTAGTGTAAATAGAGTTTTAATTTAGGATCGTTTGCATGATTCGATGGATTAATAGTTGCAATTTTTATTAGTTGTAATCACGCTAAATTTAATTATCAGTTCGGTTAAGTATTCATAGATCTATTTTGTTCATTAATCTTGCTTTAGTATGTTAGGATAGAAATAGATTTTGGGGTTATGTTTTCTAAAAGCATTCTAGTTTTGAAATCTGAGTTTTAATGATAGGATTAGTTTAGTTTAGATTATAAAATCTCAGTTATGGATTTGAATTTCAATTTTAATTAGAAGAGTGGATTTTAACTAATATTTTTAATCACGATTTCATGAGTTCGTAAATTTTCTTGAATTAGTATAAGAGTGTTTTTAGTTGTTGATGATTGATTCATGAAGTTTAGAGATCACATGGATTTCCAAGATACTTAGTCTTGTTTCTATGTTGGCAAAGCTTTCTTTAGATTTATTGATTCAAACTTTCCATTTCTCTATAGAAGTTAGCATTGAATTAATCCCTCTTGAATTGTCAGTAATAGTCGGATGCCATCATGATGTTATTTGGCACCGAAGACATAATCATCATCTTTGAATTCTCTTTTTCCTGTCATTGGAAATTAAGAATAGTTTTGATTAATTAGAATATGAATATAGTGATAATGCTTTTATTTTTTATTAAGTAGGATTAATATTTCTCCTTTACAAAATATAAATGATTATGAATTCCTTTTAAGAATAGAGTTCACTTCTTGAAATAGTTTTGATAGGTTAATTTTCTACTTGCTCATTTGTTTAAGGATAGAAAGATCAAAAGTAATTTACTTAGTGTTGTTTATTTAAAAAGGTTGAATAGATTAAGTTGTTTAAAATAGGTTATGATTTACTCTTTTAGAAATAATCCATCAATCATTGTTTGAAGCTTCTTAGGGTAAATAGTTCAAGCTCATTAATAGAATTTGTTAATTGATAAAAATGAAAAGAGTCATCTCTTAAGTATATTGATAGAGTATTGATACTTAGGTATACCATCCCCTTAGTTAGACAATACTTCCATTATATTTTATGAATTAGCTCATATAGTTCCACAACTCTAAGTTTACTTACCCCGGGTTGACAATTTAATTGAGGGAATTAGTGCATATAGAATACCCATCAATTGGCATGACACCATTTCCAACATTGTATGGGTACAATTCTCCTTCATTTGTTGACTTGTAATTTGGGGATAACAGGGCTCCCAAAGCCAAGGATTGGATCCAAGAGAGATAGGACATACTCAAGGCTCTCAAACTCAAAGACAACCTATAGATGACCCAAAATAAGTAGAAGTTATATGCAAAAAAAGAGAGGGTCGAGCGCACTTTTGAGGCAAGATACTTGTTTTTATTGAGGATACATCCATAAAGATAGTATTCACTAAATAAGAGTGGTGCATAAAATCTTAAGACACATTTCTATGGGCCTTATAGGGTGGTTCAGAGAGTTGGCGAAGTGGCATATGAACTAGAATTGTCGGAGGGAAGAAAAATCCATAATGTGTTTCATGTCTCATGTGTCAAAAAGGTATTGGGACAATAGGTCACCACTTTGGAAGAACTACCTCCATTGGATGAGGAGGGTCAATTATTATTGGTTTCTGAGGTGGCATTGGAGGTTCGAGAGAGGAAATTGCGTAACAGGGTGATTCAAGAATACCTCATCATATGGCGAGACTTACCAGGAGATGATGCCATGTGCGAGAATGATCAGATCTAACAACATCCAAATTTTCATTTGCTTGAGGACAAGCAATCTTGGGAAGGGAGGACTGTAACTTCCCTTTCCAAATAGTTCCTCTATATGATTGACAAAATGGCCTAAGTCATTCTCGTGGGAGATAGTCAGGGAATTAAAAATGAATTAATTATTTTATTAATTTCTCCAGAGTGGTTATTAATTAAATATAAAGGTGACATTGATTAAAGTAGAAAAATGCTCCTAGCTAACTATTGAGAATATGAAAAGTTACTTAAAATGATTAAAAGGTAAAAAGCTCGAAAAAGAGTCATCTAATGAATAAAAAGGGAAAATAGGGCTCCCTCTCTCATGCTCACATTAGTAATTTCTAATTTCTAATTTAGATAGCTCATGATGGTGAACTCTTGGGATGGAAATGCTAGGAGGAATTTTAAATATTGGCTTCATTGGTGAGATAAATCCACCATAGTTAGTCATTTCAGGAAGAGATCATATAGATTTCTTCATTGTGATTCAACATGGATAACTTCAGCTTTTGGGAAATGATATTTCACATATTGGTGTCTTGGTTTTGTTTATTTATGTGGATGAGTTTCTTGTTGACATCAAATAGATTGAAGTATGGTTTTAATCATTCCATGAGGAGCGCGAGTTTGTTATGCAGGAGGTCAATTTGATTTCATGGGTTGCATTCTATGAAGAGGGGTTGAGATAATTTTTAAATGGGTAGAAATACCTCTCTTGTGCATTTCCTCTTTCACTGTAATTTGATATATCCCCTTGTGAGATAAGAGATGAGGGATATACTCCTAATAAAAGAGTTGGGATTTTCTTCTTATCAAAAATTGTGTGTATTTTTCTTCGCTGGGGATTTTTGAGTGTTGCATGGATAGATTGGGATAGGATCTAATTTGAGGATTCCACCATAAAGAGAGTTTATTTTTTTTGCAATCTACAAAAACGATCCTGATATATCAAACGAATTCTTTGTGAACTAGTGCGAGTTCCCTTGGTGAATTCAACTATGGTGTGTACATTTGAATCTACCGTGTGTACATTTTTTGCTACAGGGGTCACAATTTATATTTGTTAAACGTGATTGAATATACATATTTGGGGGTTTTCTACACTCTCTTCATCTATAGGAAACAACCTTCAGTGTATTCCTCAAGTTATCTGCGACAATAATAACATCATTTTCCATTTTTGTTTATTTTCATATCATTTAATAGATCCTATGTGCTCAACTGATATAATATAGGATTGTTATAACTGCATGAATTTTTTTTAATGTTGCTACAATTATTAGTAGTATTTTATATGTTTGGAAATTGTTTTTAGAATATCCATTGCAAACATTTTGATAAAATTATTCAAAATATAAACCAAGGAAAAAAATCAACAGAAAAACTTGGTCAAAACATTACATCATATCTAGTGTTGTTCCACCAATATTCCACAATTATTTCCAAATATTTCCCATTAATTTTAGATCTCTATCACATACTATTACTTTAGTTAATCCATTAATTCTATTCATTTACTTCATGAAAACTTTCTCCACTTGACTAGCCATATATATACTTTGAATTTGACAAAAATGTGCTTATTTTGTAAGTCTATCCATGACCACAAAAAATGGCATTCTTAAATTCTGATTTTGGTAAACTTGTAATGAAATCCATAGATATATATTCCCATATTTGAGTAGGTATGTGTAAAGGATGAAGTAAAAATAAGGGTTTTACGGTTTCTCCTTTATTTATTTGACAAACTTGGTATTCTCTTACAAATTTTTGAATTTCTTTATTCATTCCTTCCTCCCAATTTTTTTTTTATCTTTTGATATGTTTTAAGGAACCCTGCATGTCGTTCCATCAGAGATTCATGGAACTCCCTTAGTATCTTTTGCCTCAAATTTGATTGAGCGAACAAAATTAATTTTCCCTTGTACTAGATAATATGTCTCTTCAGCTCCCAATGTTCCATAGAGTTCATGCCTTCCTTTATACGTTTTATTTTATGTCTCATACTATCGTCATTTTTTCATTCATGGAGAGATTCATCCAACCACATAGGAATGGAAGATGTAATGGAATATAAATTTGAGGATTTCTCCATTATGGAAAGGGCATATACAAAAACATTTTCCTTCCCCTTTTGCAAATTATTTCAAAATCAATCCACTGCATTTTTGCTACCCAATTTTGTTGCACTTCTGATGACAATATTTTCTTCAAAACGTATGTTAGAATATCATGGTCTGTATTGACTTTAAAATACCTCCCAATGATATATTGTCACCATTTTTATTGAATGTAATTTATTTTTTCCATTTCTTATTCCTGTGTAGATTTAACCAAGTATTTTCCCTTTAATTGTTTACTTTTAAAAGTTGATGGTCTCCCTTATTTCATCAGTAATGCTTGAATTTATTTTTCATAAGGCTTTGAAAAGTAGAAAAATCATCAGTCAAGCCAAAAGGAATGACCATGAACTCGTAGTACCCATCATGAGTTATCAAGGTTCTTTTGGGAATGTTTTATTTTATTAATATGATCTTGTGGTATCATGAATTAAGTCCTAGATTCATAAAATGAGTCACTCCATGAAGCTCATATAGTTTCTAATAAATATTTGGAATAGGGAATTTATCCTTTATGTCAAGTTTGTTTAGATCTCTATAATCAGGACACATCCTCGAAGAATTATATTTTTTTTCTCACCATCACTACTGTATTTGAAAATAAAAACCTACTTGGTTGAATAATACCAAAATACAACATTTCTGGAACTATTTTCTCAATCTCCCACTTTTTCTAATGAGTATATACATAATACATTTTATTAGGAAGAGTGCTTCCATGTATTAGTTCAATTTGATGTATGTGATCCATAAATGGAGGTATCTCTCTAGGAATATTTTGGAAGACCTTATGTTTGTTTTTGAAGGTGTATTTTAATTCATATATATTATTTTAATATTCCTTCTTTACTTTCATAGAATAAAGTCTAACCATAACTCCCATACTACCATTTTTTAGGATCTTTTCAATTCTGTGATAGCCAATGACCTAAGAAGGTGCATATTTTAACTGTTTGAGTTCATATTGAATTCCTCCCAATTAAAATCTCATGAATAATTCCTTATAATTTATATATATTATACCTAATTTTCTCAACCATTGAATCCCCAGAACAACATATACACCTCCAATGGTAATAACATACATAATTCTTTCTAAGATTTATTTTCCCATACTAAGTTTAATGTTGTGACATTTTCCACCACAATCAATACTACCTCCATTACCAGCAAAAACTTGATAATTTGTCATTGGATACATAAAAATATTGATACTCTCTTCTAATATTTTATCAATTAATTTATGCATACTCCCTGAGTCTATAAGAACTTTGACCCTTGCTTCTTAATGTGTCCCATAGTCTTAACGATTTGAGGTGCTGACAAACCTGCCAATTCACGCACAAATATTTCACATCTCTTGCTATTTTTTATAATCTAGACACATTTTTCCTACTCTTATAAGTTCACAGTTTCATCCTCATCCCTTCATACAAATTCCTTTATTTCCTCTTCATCATTACTCTCGAAGGTGTTTTTTTTTTATTGACATTTATCATGCACTTTTGACCATTTTTTATTACAACCAAATCATAGCCTTTTTTCTCTTCTTTCATACGCTTCCTTTTCTGATATTTGAGTAGGCTGAGGTAGTGGTTCCATATGAACCCCAAATATATTCCTATTTATTTCATATCTTCCAGTGGTACACTTTTCCGTAGCTCTATTCTTGGATTTAATATGATGAAGAAATTGTATAGATTCCATAATATTTTCAATATGTTTTACGAATATCTCATGTTTAATGTCTTATTGTAATCCACCACGTAGACTTCCAATAGATGTTCATTGCTTATGTTACCCACCATTGCGACCAACATCTGAAATTTTCAATTATAATATTTAATATCACCTAAGTTCTTGATTCTTGTAACTTGAGTAAATTATTATTGTTCCTAAAATTTTCCATATTGTGMTTCTAAGTCTCTTACAAATAAACTCCAAGTATAATGATAAGGATGGGGATTTAATTTGAGTACCAACTGATATCATTGATAGGGTTTTCTCTAAAAGCACAAGATTGTTATGGAAATCCTTTTCTTGTCATCCATACTATTATGCAATTCAATGTGTCTATCTATTTAGTTCACCCATGTAAAGAATTATGATAGATCAAACTTCTTTAATTCAACCTTGGGAAAGTTGGAACATTTAGGACCCCTTCCATAACTAACCCCACCATCAAAGTTAAATCCACTTTAAAATTGTGTATTACTTGTAGTTTATTTAGAGTGAATACCACCTTTATTTTCATGAGTCTTTTMGGTCATAGTGTCACCTTTTGGAAGCTTCCGATATAAGGTTTGTAAAATGGAATCCAACTTATTTTCCATTTGATCCATATTTTCGTCCATATTCTTTTTCATTTGATACTTTTTTTCCTCCGTCTTCTTTTCCATTTGTTGTATACTATGATTCATCAATTTTCCCATTTTATCATCCATTTCCCTTTTAAATATTTATTGAGAATGTGATAAATCTATAAGTTTCAACATACTACAAGTCATTTCCTTCACTTGGTTCTTCAATTTTGATAACTTTCTTTTCAAGTCTTCATTTTATTCCAACAAGCTTTGTGATCTTTCTAGAGGTTTAATAGGAGTAGTATTCCTTGAATTATCCCTTTCTATTGAGAAAATTGTAATACTTCTATGTTTTGTCTTTATTTCAAATTATAGTTATCCTTCATGAGGGAGCTCATTGGAAAAGGTTCTAGGGTCCTGAGGACAAGGAAGTTTTAGGTTTTATATCTTTTTGATAGATGTGTGGGGTCAAATAGTAGTACTCAAACAAATATGTTAGAGAACTAACTAAGGAGGCTCAATTGTTCCTATTAGCTCTAGAAGTCGCCTCCAAATTGTGTTGGAGTTAAGCCCAGTACCCATCAGATTTTTATGTCACAGTCTAGTTTTAAAGAGGTCAAATAGGTGTTGACTCAAGATGATATTATTTTAACTCAGAAAACTGAATTAGTATGCACCTGTAGGTGAGGTCTTGATTAACTTCAGTCAATAAGTTGGAGTAAGGGTCAATAGAGGGAAGACTTTGGTGAGCAGAGTGTAGAGGTCTGCTTTGGACATTAGGTCATCCAACAGCCTAAGGAGGAAAAAATTAAACACAATATCCTCTTGAATTCAAATCTCAAATAAACTGAAATAAATTATAACAACACTATAATCAAACATTTATCATAATACGGTTACAACAATCCATGTGAATCACTCATTCATGACCCCTCTCAGTATCAGAGGAAAATAAGCAGTTTATATCCTGCCATGAACCTGGAAGTGAGTTGCCATCACCTGGGAGAAGTCAGCTTGCACTAACCTTTCACTCACCTATGCTCGCCACATACATTCAACCAGAGGTGAGAAGATGTAAGGCATAGAATGCTTTATGTTACAAATTTTCTGGACTTTGTCACTTATTCTATGAACCTGTAGGGGAATACATGGAGTTTCATTTCCTTCATGTTTTGGAGCCACCCATCTTTATCATGACATCAACATTAGGAGGAAATTTGAAGGATGTAATCATTCTATGGTCACGGTTGCATTATCTGTTATCAGTCGCTCATAGAGTAAATGATCTTCCAGTTAGGAAGTTACTTGAATGGCTATGGTGGAAGTTTTCTTTCACCTATCATTGTGTAAAAAGTCAATTAGTTTAGGAATGTACATAAATAAGATCCTCGTAGAGCCCATGTATTTTTATTATGTTTTTAGGATAATGTGCTTGTCTATCTTTAATCCTCAGGAGGATGTTTTTTGAGCATGACTCCATAGCCCAATGCATAAGGAGATTGGAACTGCTTGTTCTTGGTGTCTTTCAGGGAGCATGCCATCCCCTGTGCATCCAAATTTTATCAAATATAGTTGTCAAGGGGCAAAAGGTTGTCCAAGTTCATGGCCTGCACAAGGGCGCCAAAGCGTCGAATTTGTTGAAGTTGCCGAAGTAGTTGAAGGCCCGAAGTCCCGAAGGCTCGAAATAGATCTGAGCCATTGATCAGCAAGAGCCATGCATCATAATATCTATCACTCTAGGAGTTTTACTTTGGGAGTTTTAAAATGTGAAACATTGGAAAGTCCAAAAGGGTCGAAGCTCAAGGCATCCAATGTCCCGAAGCACTTGAAGATATAGGCCCAAGGTCACAAGCATGAAGGAGTGATGAATAAGGAGTTGGTGCCTGAGTCTTGATATTTCAAAAGTGAAAAAGAGGAAGGTCATGGGTTTCATAGGACCCACAGTAAAGAGTCACCAACAACACACAACATCCCATGGGAATTTAGCCTCGTTGCAATCCTGAGAAGAAGCAGTAAATGAAAAAGGAGTGGTGGTTGAAACTTCAAATAACTCTATAAATGGAAATCATGGAGGCTCTGGTTGTAGAGACAGAGATGTCATCGATAGGCCCCCTCGATGGATGATTTTTCCTAAAGGCCCATGGTGAGTTAAGTTTGCATCAAACAAAAGGATACATGCGTAGTCTGACAGAGAAGGCATCGACTGAAGGATTTGAAGGAAGCAGTCCGATCACACTCCTGGTGGTTGCAGCATTTCTGTCTATTTATAGACAGTTTTGATATTTTGTTAAGGTCTATGGTTGAACAATTCTCCCATATTGTAAACTTTTGATGAAGAACTCAGATTCTTTGGTTATGTATTTTGATTTGAGACTTCTTGTTTAATGAAAGTCAGCTTCCTTTTCATCCTATTTTCCTTTTATAATGAAGTGTCCATGATTGAAGGATTCACATGGATTGTTTTGACTGTATTGTAATGTATGTTTGATTGCAGTGTTGTTATTTACGTTCTTCAGTTTTCTAAATTTTTGAATCCAAGAGGATCTTGTATTTGAATCTTTTCCTCCTTAAGTTGTTGGAGGACTTGATGTCTATGACATACCTCTACACTCTCCTCACCAAGTTATTCTCTATATTCACACATACTCCAACTTACTGATTGAAGTTAATTAAGACCTCACTTGCATATGAATACCAGTCCAGTTTTATGAGTTAAAACGATATCATCTTGAGTTTGCACCCATTTTACCTCTTTCAAACCAACATTTGACATAAAACTTTGACGGGTACTGGACTTACCTCCAAAGCAATCTGGAGGTGAATTATGGTGGTAACAGTTCCCTTAGTCATACTACTTGACTACCAAGTTACTAGAGAGTGGTATCCCCAAGTGATGTTATGGGTGTACTATAGCAATAAGATAACTTAGTATCTTATGTAAAGATGGTTTCAGGTATAGCTATGGAATTTATATATATCTAAAGTTACTTGGAAGTGATATTTCATATGTAGGTACTATTTGATATGATACTACCAAAAGGGGAACCAATAGGGGTTACAAGTGTTTCCAATAAGGTGAAACCATGTGTAGTTCCTATGTGTATTTTTTCCCTACCACATTTTTACCCTTAGAAATATAGATCACTATGTTATTTAAATACTCTAAAACAAGTCTCTAAAAAAAAAACAAAAATGACCTTGCTAACCCAAGAAAAAGCTCATAAAATAACCAAAAAATTATATGTCAAAGGTAGGGTTTGAGGATCAAAATGTAAAATATAACTTCCATGATTGGATATTCTGACTCAAATTATGAAATTCCACACCTTCTCTGGATTTTCTAGCAAAGGTGAATATATTCCAATAAAAAGTAATGCCAATTGTAGGTTGCATAGATTTCAAACACTAATTTGGAGACTATTTGGATGGTTTACCTTTTTCAGGACATATATATGAAATTTGAACCCTTATGAGTCTAAAAGTTTAGAAATTCGTACTATGATATGATTTCTTAAAATCCTAAAAATGTCAGAGTTTGAACCTTCACTTCTAAAACATTATAGAAAAATGTCAAAATTCCTTGTTTAAGACTAATTTTAGAACTAGTAAAAAACATTAACTTGCATAAGACATATCTCAAAAATTATAATGAGTAAAAAAATGAAATGTTTTCCACATGTAAATAGATATATATCCTTTGTTGGAAGATTGGTTGTTGTCATTGATGTCAACCCTAGTCATGGGTTTTGGACCACAAGATTGATGAAGTTATTTGGACATGAAGG
>ML805045.1:68997-86235 GCA_009831015.1 Picea engelmannii | reverse complement strand
AATCTTTCCTTGTACAAATATTTGTCCATCAAATCATGGACTTGTCTCTTTACCTCCTCATTCTCTTGAGGTGTCAATCTATACGCTGCTTTGTTCGGCAGACCCACTCCTATTATTAAGTCAATGTTATGGATGATACTTCTGATAGGTGGCAATGATCTTGGAAACTCATCCACTACTATGTCAACAACATTCTCCAAGAGTTACTGAACTTATTCAGGAAGATCATCCATACAAGTACTTGTAAGGATAACTTTCATATTCCTCACTATAGAAAATTGCATCTCTTATTCCTTCTTAACCTCACTCGGGAGTTCCTTCCCACTCATGAGAAGTATACTTGTGTTGGCTTTGTCCTTCACTTTCTTCTCCTCAATTGGCAACAACATGTGTGTCCTACCATTCTTCTCCAAAGTATAAGTATTTTTCCTCCCATCATGAATGAAATTCCTATCATACTTACATTGTCTTCCCAACAAAACATCACATACATCCATGGGAGTCACATCACATAGAATATCATCTCTATATCCTCCTATTTTAATTTCAACAAGGCATGTTTTAGTTACCATTACCTGATGACCGGTTTGCAACCATGAGACTTTATATGGACTCGGATGTGCAATTGTCCCCAACTCCAATTTCTCCACCATCTCTGTGGATACTAAGTTATCAGTGCTCCCACTGTCAATTATCACCTTGCATACTCTGTATTTAGTCTTGAAAGTTTTCCTAAACAACATGTTCCTCTACACCAAATTTTCAACCTCTGGCTCTAGCTTTAAGAGAACCTTCTTCATCATGAGAGATCTCCCATCTTATGTGCCTCTTCTTCTTCAACATATTTCTTCCGCACTTCTGAAATGTGAGCTTCACCTCCTTATTTCTTCCTCTCAGGGCATTCCCAAGACATGTGTCCTACCTTTCCATGGGCATAACACTTCACTTCTCCTCCTCTACATCTTCCTCTTTCTCAAGGAAAAGAGTTTCTACCATCACTCTGTCTCCCTCAGGAAATTCCTCCTCTTTTAGAGTGACTATGTAGTTTATCATTCTAACCTTTGGGATTCAATGCCTAGTCATGGGAAATTCCTTTTCCTTTGTTTACACTTCTACCTCGAATTCCTTGACTATGCTTTCTATCCAACATTTCCTATGCTTTCAACACAATACGATATTCATACTCCACTATCCTTAATGTCATTATGTTTATTTCTTCCTAGATTTCATATCTCAGGTCGTTTATATACTTGACAACCTTTTCCTCATCTCTCTCTCTTTGTCCAGCCCTAATGTTCCGTCTATAGAAATCCTTTGTGTACTCTTTGACTTCCATTCTCTTCTGTCTCAGGTTCTGCAACCTCCTAAACAAATTTATCTGATAGTCCTTGGGCATGAATTTAGCCTTTAGCTTAGATACCATTCTATCCCATCTCTTAATCTTTTGTTTTCCTTTGGTCCTTTTGTTAGCCTACAATTCATCCCACCATAGTGTTGCATGATCCTTTAACCTAGTGACATCATGTTTCACATTTTTTTCCTCATCCACATATTCATAGTCAAAGTACTTATCCATGGATCTTATCCAATCCAACATCTCCTCAACCTCCAAGTTTCCTTCATACATTGGGATGTCTATCTTTTCTCTAGCTCCCAACTTGACAATCACTTTCAGCAAGTGTTCTTCCACAACATCCTCTGTTACAACTTCCTCAACTTCCACTTCTTCATTCTCTTCATCATGGACGTCTCCAACATTAGGTGCTCTCCTTTATGTTGTTTCCATGTCATCCAATCTTGCTCACAGTTCTCTCATCTCCCTTTCCATATCTCTATTTGCTACAAGTGGCTTTGTACGTCTCCGAGGTGACATTGTGGTGATGTTTCTGATATCACTCCATGATATCAACCTACTTCTTTGTATCCTCTCTGCTCTACCTAAAAAAAAATTCAGCCTCTGATATCACTTGTTGCATCCCCCTTTCCCTCCTGGGGATTCTGGGACCTCCTAGTCTTGGATTTTCAAACTCCTCAAACTGAATCGGTTCTTAGGGCCTTCAACAGACCTTGAAAAATCAATACACACAGGTCCCTTTGATGTCACCTGCAAGCTCAAAATTCTTGTAATTCCTCTCTCTAGTACTTTAGCAACACCAATGTGTGAGTACTAGCCCCATGCTAGACTTTTTTTCCTACATGACCATGGGCTATACCCTCAGGCCAGTCCCTTCACAACTTTCGACTTTGGGGATATTGCGACCTCTGCCTTTGATTTCTTCTAAAACAATTTCTCTGAATTTTTGGATCTTTGTCAAGTGTCTTCCTAGATCTGAAGGTCCAGTTGTACTATGGATTTTGAAACTTTGTGAATATTTTACCTAATCAACAGTCAACTTCTTTGTATCTCTATCTCCTAGATTTTCTAATCTGCTACCACATGTCTCCCCATAAGCAATGATTAGGATTCTCTTCGCTACTATGTGACTTCGGCGATCCCGCTTCTCAAACACTTCAAACACTCTGAACTACGAAGTGTTGAAATGCTTCACGGCTCACTTCTGTGCAACCTTCCCCAGATCTAGCGGTTTGGAATTATCTTGATCCCTACTATACTGATATTGCTCGTTGATTCTGGGAAACCTTAAAGGACTCCTCCCTTTGAATATTTCTCGTCACTCTTCCTCCTGATCTTGTTCTTTCTCAAAAATTTTCCTCCTTAGAGGGATATCTTCGACACTTAGTCAGAATTTATCCTGTTCACACTTTGCAATAGGTCCTCCTCCATGATTAAGTTTCTCTATGGACGAATTTCACCACTCCTCCTGAAATTCCAAGTCAAAGGTCTCTGTCGGGCACTCTGTAAAACCCTAGGTTTTGAACCCCCATTTTAAATAATGGATTGTTACAATGTTGAGAGGCCAAGGTTCCCAAACAATTATTAAAAGGCCAGTGTGCCCAAAACATGTAATTTTTTCTATCATTATTAATAATAAATACATGGTTGGCTGCTAGATGGACAAGGAATAGAGTTATAGGGGGATATGATTTCACAAGAGAGGGGGGTTGAGGGGCTAAGTGTTTATTCGTATGTTAATTACCCTTTTTTCCTAAGTGACAGGATCACTTATGTGATCTTCTTGGGAAAGGCCAAGAGGTTCTTGATTCCCCGTGAAGTTACTTAAACCTACTTTTGGTCTGATGGGGGGGTTCGACTGATGGCTTGTTTGTTGATTTTTATGTACATGCATTCATTTCCCTCACACACTTTCATGCACTCACTCACCCATTCATTGATCCACCCTCATCCATGTCTTGGATTGGGGAAAGGGAACTAAAAAACTAAAGTTTAGTCATAGGATAGTTGGTTGTAATGGTCATTGGTGCAATCCAGGCATGACTTAGGGCCTACATGTCTAGGATGCATTGGCCTATGCCCTAGTTTGCTCACAACTGCGAGTCATGAGAGTTTTGTCATTGAGATTCTGGACTAGCTGTGCTGGAGGCCCTAGAAAAAGGAGAAGGACTAACTGAGGGACTGCATGTCAGAGAATGGTGGAGGTCCATTCTCTTGGGTGGTATAGGCTGGGTGGAAAATATTTGAGTACTTGGATTGTTGTGGGTGTTGGGTAACCTATGAGATCTTGAGAGATGAATGGTTTGGGAACCCATGTACACTCTAGAGCCATCCTTGTGGATTCATAGCCTTGGCTCAGGGGTGATACTACTGTTGAGATTTGGAGCAGTGGTGTCTATGGTTAGGTGGAACATCCTTGGTGTGCAACTAGTTGGTGTGACATTTTTATAAATATAAGTTCTCTATGTTGTGATGTTATTATCTGTGTATGAATGTATTCCACTATTTATTTTAATTATCATTTAACTAAATCTTATATTATCCATGATCGTTGGATATTATTGTGTATGTCGCTAAATCTTGTATCTTATGCATTGTTATGAATGAAAGAATGTATTGGTAAGAGTACAAAGTCCAAGGGTGTGCTTGTAGGGAGCATTCCCCGACTTGTCAGTGGCTGGGTATTTTACAGTTTGGTATCATAGCTTCTGGTTGAAACATCGGGCCAGTATGGGTCGGGACTGTTGGTCAGAGTCTCGTGGTCAAGATCGAACTCTGACCGCAAATTTGAAAATCTCAAGAGGGATGGCATTGCATAATCTACGCAGGAGTTAGATCGTTGGAGATCCGTTGTAAGGGGTTTGAAGGATCACGACCATCCCCCTTTGAATTCGGGAGTGATCGCCACTATAGGATCAAGAGAGATCTGATATTGTTGGATCAGAGGATAGGTGAACAAGGGTCATTCGATGACAAGGAATAAATGGATAATGTCACAACCGTCATATCACATTAGAGAGTGATATCAATGGACAAGAGGCATTGCAGGGAACCAAGTCACACGAGAGATAATTTCCCAAGGATGTCCCGCAATCCAAACCATGGTTTCACCAAGGGGTTACATGTCAGCATCAAGAGAATTGTGGGGTGAAAATTGGGTTACTCCAAACCATCGATGTGTTCCCTCACAAATTGAAAGGCATGCAGTGATGTGACATGTTAGTACTCGAGCGACGAACCTATGAAGAGCATAAGTAGTTGGGGACCGTCGATCCATAGGAGGACACGTGTCAACCTATCATGTTCTCTGGTTGAAAGCACTCCAGGAAAGAGCGAGCAAGGAAAGTTGAGACTCATGAAGCGCAGAGTCCTAAAGTGGATCTCGATCATTGATTGTGAAAGAGGACGAGGACCATTGATTCAGTCATGGCTAAAATTCTGAAGTCTCGAAGCTCTGGACAAGCACTTTTTAGCTAGGCATAGGGTCATGACCGTGGTCATATGAAGATTGAGAGTTGAGGGAGGGAGGGTTTTCTAGCCATGGTCTTCGAGACAAAAAATTTCTAAGGAAATATTTAGCCGCGGTTTCTAGCCATGGTCACCTGGGAGGGTGGTTTGAAGGAAGCACCTGCGTAGGATGAAATTATGTGTCAGACAAGGATAACATAACAATGCTATTTTTGGAGAATGGGGATATGATATCCATGAAAAAAATAAAATAAAGAGACCTATAACATGGTTTGGCAATTTTTCTTATCATATGCATAATTCTAACAAAATGGTCGCTTGCACATTTTGTAGAATTAACGGGTTTAAACACATCAACTCAGGATGTGTATTGAGGAAATGGAAGAAGGCGAGGCAGCCTCCAGTCATGATAAGGAGGCTAAAGGCTAGAATACCAGAGATGGTAATGAAGAGATTGAGTCCAATGGATGCAAGGGAAAAGGAGAACATGAAACGTTAATAGAAATTGTAAGAATCTTGAAGATGGAAGTGCATAACTACAAAGCAGGCAATGAGAGACTGATGAGAGAGAAAAGTCAGATAAATGCTTTCATGTTGTGGATATTAAATTAGTTTCAAAGACAGATGAATAAGGGATATAACTCAATACAAGAGGAAGAAGGTAGGTTCCATGAAAGAAGGGATGATCATGGAAGAGATGGTTATTCCAGAAGTGCTCGCAGAGCTCATGGACACCACTCACCTCCTTACTCAGAAATAAAGTTTTATGCATTGGATGATCTCGTAAGTAGTCTAGAGGTGTCTCCTGTCAGACATCAAAGAAGGAAACAAGAGGTAGATAGTTTTCAAAGAGATATGAGGAAGCTCAAGCCACCTTCCATTGAGGGTGAAAGAGAAAGGGAATATGATGCTGAAGCATAGTTTCTTTGGCTCAGGAGATATTTTCAGTTGCATAACTATTCATCCAACCTGGAAGACAAGATTTCCACCTACCATTTACACGTGAAAGTTGCAATGTGGTGGGACCAACTGAAGCAAGTGGAGAACATTAATAAGAGTAGGATCACTTGGAAGAAATTCAAGAAGTACTTCCAGAAGGAGTACCTCTCAGAAGATTTGTATGACAGGAAAATGCAGGAGTTCTTTGAACTCAGGTTTGGAAGAATGACTACGACAAAGTATGACAAGAAGTTCTTGTGATTGTTAAAGTATGTTAGGTTCATTGGTGATGAGAAAGTTAAAATATAGATATTTCTAAGTGGACTGCCAACCTTTTATAAGAAAAGATAAAGTATGATGAGCCCAATACCTTGACTGAAGCCATCAGAAAGGATAAATACATGTATGAGCAAGGCCAGGCAAGACAATATCTGTAGAAATCTTGGAAGGAAAAGAAAAATGTGAAGTCTGATCAGAGGAGGAAAGGATTCAAACCTTCCTTGAATAGGAATGACCCTAATAGAAATCATCAAGATCAATATGCTAAGGGATATTTCAAGAATGAATATTCCATGGGAAAAAGGGGAAGACCACCAATCCAATGCTAGGGATGCAAGGAAGATCACCTGTATAAGGATTGCCCACACATAAAGGACATAGTGAATACTATGCACAGCCTCCAAGAAGCTACAACGGTCAAAGATATGGGAAGAATCTATGAAACTTTAAATGATCGAAAAGAAGAGTACCGGTACAATATAATCGAGGTGGAAGGTAAGATCATAAATCAGCCTATTGTTATTTTGATTGATTCAGGAGAAAGTCATTGTTACATTGATCCTAAGAGAGTGGATAGATTACATTTGGAGAAAAGTAAAGTTGGAAAAGAAAGTTTGGTTCAGTTAACCACTGGAACCAAAAGAAGAATCCATGAAATGGTTAGAAGTTGTTCCATAAGTCTTAATGGCATGAATACTAGTATTGATCTAAATATCATACCATTGGGGTCTTATGATATTCTGATTGGAATGGATTGGTTGGAAAAGCATCATGCTATCCTAGATTGTCATAACAATACATTTACATGTCTTGATGGAAATGGAAAACAAAGAACTATGAAAGGAGTACCAAGACCCATCTCTATCAGGGAGATTTCAGCCTTACAACTAAAAAGATGATTTAGGAAAGGATGTCAATTGTATGCAACTTATGTGGAAGAGCCAGATAATACAAAAGGGCCAAGCCTCAAAGATTTATCCGTACTACAATAATTTTAAGATGTATTCCAAGAAATAGCCGAATTTCCACCAAGGAGGGAGACAAATTTCTCAATTGATTTAGTGTCAGGAGTTGCCCTGGTGTCAAAAAAACCTTACATAATGAGCACACTAGAGTTAAAATAATTACAAATGAAGTTGGAGGAGTTGTTGAAGAAAGGGTACATACGTCCAAGTGTTTCACCTTGGGGAGCACCAGTACTTTTTGTCAAAAATAAAGATGGAACCTTGAGTCTGTGTATTGACTTCCTACAACTGAATGAGTACACTATAAAGAACAATTATCCTCTACCTTGAATTGATGACCTCTTTGATCAGCTAAGAGGATCAAATATATTCTCAAAGATTGACCTGCGGGCAGGATAACATCAGGTAATAATCAAGGAATAAGACATTCATAAGACATCCTTTCGGACCAGGTATGGGAATTATGAATTTGTAGTGGTGCCATTTGGACTGACCAATGCACCAGTTGTGTTCATGTTCTTAATGAACGACATATTCATAAATTATTTGGATAGGTTTTTCATAGTATTCCTGGATGACATACTTATCAATTCTAAGTCTGAAGAGGAGCATGAAGATCACTTAAGACCGATGTTGCAAGTACTCAGAGAACATCGATTGTATGCCAAGTTGAGTAAGTGTTCTTTTTATCAAAAGCAGATCCATTACTTGGGACACATTATTTTAGAGAATGGCATAGCAGTAGATCCAGAGAATATCGAAGCCATTAGAGGATGGCCAACACCCAGAAATGTGTCAGATGCTAGATATTTTATGGGATTAGTTGGATACTACAGAAGGTTCATAGTAGGGTTCTCTAACATTGTTCATCCCATCACTTCTTTGAAAAAGAAGGAAACTAAAGTTGAATGGAAACTCAAGTGTGAAAATAATGTTAATCTTTTGTAGGAATTACTTACTAGTGTGCCTGTGTTAAAGATTGTTGACCCAAATGAAAGTTTTTTCGTATGTACAGACACGTGTAAGGAAGGAATTTGGGGATTCCTCATGCAAAATGGACATGTCATTGGATATGAGTCCAGAAAGATTAAGGAACATGAGAGCAACTATGCCATGCATGACTTGGAACTTGTTGTCATTGTTCACTCCTTGAGGATGTGGTGGCATTATCTCATGGGGAAGAAATTTGAATTAAGGAAATACCACATTGGCTTGAAGTATCTTTTTGAACAACTGACCTTGGATGCCAGGAAAACAAGATGGATGGAATTTTTAAGTGAATATGACTTCGATATCAAGCATATCAAAGGAAAGTAGAATAAAGTTGTCGATGCTCTTAGTAGAAGAGTGCATCTCATGCATGCTACTATTGTTAGTATGCATCGATTAGACTTGAAGAGAAGAAATTTAGATGGTCTTGTTACAGATCAAAATTACCTATAGGTAAATGAAAACTTACAGCAAGGAAATGTACATCAGAAAATAAAGGAGTATGAGATAAGGAAAGACAGAATACTCATGAAGAAAAATAGAATCTATGTTCCTAGCTCCGGATAACTGAGGAATTTGGTACTGAAGGAAATGCATGATGTTCCTTATTCTGGACATCCCAGTTACTAGAAAATAATTACAAAAGTAATTAGTCATTTCTTTTGGCCGAGAATGAAGAAGGATGTTGTTGATTACATCGCTCATTGTATGAATTTTAGAAGGTGAAGGCTAATCATAGGAACCCAACAGGTTTTCTACAACCATTGCCAATCCCAGAGAATAAATGGGAAGTGATCACCATGGATTTCATCACAAGATTAACCAGAACGAATAAGAAACATGATTCAATCATGGCGGTGGTTGACAAATTAAAAAAGACTGCTCATTTTGTGCCTGTGAAGACAATGCATACAATGACTAATATTGTAGAAATTATCATGAAGGAAATTGCTAGGTTACATGGGATACTTAGGAAAATCTTCTCGGACAAAGATATAAAGTTTACCTCCAATTTATGGAGGGGATTGTTTAAAGGATTTGGCAGAAATATAAACTTTAGCACAACATATCATCCCCAAACAGATGGGAAAACAGAGAGGGTCAATCAAATAATTGAAGAAATGTTGAGAATGTATGTGATGGATAATCCATCTAAGCGGGAAGATTACTTACACCTGGTTGAGTTTTCATATAATAATGGGTATCAAGATTCATTGAGAATGATCCCATTGGAATACTTGTAGGGTAGGAAATGAGATACTCCAGTAAGCTGGGACAACCCAACAGATACAGTGGTACTTGGGCCGAAGTTGCTCAAGGACATGGAAGACCAGGTGGTTAAGATCAAGAAGAATTTAAAGGCAGCTTAGGATAGACAAAAATTTTATGCAGACAAGAATAGGACAACTAGAGAATTTAAAGTAGGGGAGCATGTACTTTTGAAAGTGAAGCCCAAGAAAATCTCTTTGAAATTGGGTAGTTGTACAAAGTGGGAAGCTAGATTCTGTGGTGCATTTGAAATATTGGACAAAATAGGGCAAGCTACATACATGCATGCATTGCTTGCTTCCATGAATGTGCATAATTTATTTCATGTATCTTTACTAAAGAAATATTTACATGACCCTAACCATGTTATTGATTGGCATATGATTCATGTAGAGGTAGAGGGAAATTTTTAGGTTCAACCAATGCGGGTATTGGACATAAAAGTCAAAATTCTTCGGAATCAAGTTATAGAGATGGTAAAAGTTCAATGGACCTACTACGGTCCTAAAGATTCTACCTAGATGCATGAAGATTCCATGAGGGAAAATTACCCACAAATTTTTGAATAAATTTGAGATTTTGATCTGTATTTTGTATATGCACTGAGGACAGTGCCAAAATAAGGGGGAGGGGATGTAACACCCCAGGTTTTAAAACCCCATTTTAAATAATGTATTGTTACAATGTTGAGAGGCCAGGGTGCCTAAACAATTATTAAAAGGCCTGTGTGCCCAAGACATGTAATGTTTTCTATCATTATTAATAATAAATACATGGTTGGTTTCTAGGCAGATAAGGACTAGAGTTATAGGGGGCTATGATTCCATTAGAGAGGGGGCCTTAGGGGATGAGTGTTTATTCCTATGTTAATTACCCTTTTTTCCTAAGGGAGGGGATCGATTACGTGAGCTTCTTGGGGAATGCCAAGAGGTTCTTGGTTCCCCACGAAGTTACTTAAACTCGCCTCTGGTTTGATGGGGGGCGTTCGAATGATGGCTTGTTTGTTGATTTTCATCTACATGCATTCATTTCCCTCATGCACTTTCATGCACTCACTCACCCATTCATTGATCTACCCTCATCCACATCTTGGCTTGGGGAAAGGGAACCAAACTATTGAATATTATCCATGGGATAGTTGGTTGTAATGGTCGCTGGTGAAATCTAGCCATGACTTGGGGCTTGCATGTCAGAGATGCGTTGGTCTGTGCCTTGTTATTCTCACAACTACGAGTCTTGATAGTTCCAACATTGATATTCTGGACCCGTTGTGCTAGAGGTTGTGGAAAAAGAAGAAGGGTTGCTCGAGGGATTGCGTAGGAGAGAAGGGTGGAGGTCCATTCTATTGGGTGGTATAGGTTGGGTGGAAGAGAGCTGGGTACTTGGATTTTTGTGGATGTTGGGAAACCTATGAGAGATTGAGAGCTCACTGGTTTGGGAACCCAAGTACACTCTGGAACCATCCTTGAGGACTCATATCCCTGGCTCGTGGCTCGTGGGTGAGAGTTGGTGTCACTTTTTTATAAATATAAGTGCTCTCTATTGTGATGTTATTAACTGTGTATGAATGTATTATTCTGTGTATTTTAATTGTCATTTAACTAAATCTTAGATTATGCATGCTTATTGGATATTGATGTGCATGTCACTAAATCTTGTATCTTATGCGTTCTTATGAATGAAATCATGTATCGGTCAGAGTACAAATTCCAAGGGTGGGATTGTAAGTAGCATGCCTCGGCTTGTGGGTGGTTGGGTATGTTACACACTCCTTGTGAACAATATGGACTCTCAAACTATCTCTTTTGAAATTTTTGAGTCAAAGTGGACACTGTCATGCACACCTTGTGGACACTATGCACTCTTCACACCCATAAGTTTCAAGTTATCTCTTCTGAGATTATGAGTAGAAATAGACTTTGTCAATGCACTCCGTGCAGACACTATGCACACTTGCACTTGCTTGTAGAAGTGAAATAATTGAAACTTGTTTAAATCTTCATATATTCATACATTAAACCATGTAAATGCATTCATAAACACAAGAACAAGAAATAACTGATAATTTCTAATAAACATAAAGTCTATCATTCATTCATTCAGATAGACACAACAACACAAGATATTTGGGGCAATGCTCCTCTTATATATTCATTCAACCAAAAATATATGTGGGTTCATAAAAATTCTTTCTCGAAAGTTCTTGGCAACCTATACAATAGATTTAGCAGCCTCTTGACAACTCTACTGGGAAACAATACAAAATATTTATACAAGCGGGGCTCTTCGAGCTTTTCCCTCCAACTACTCTAGAGATATCCTATCAAATTAAAATCATTTCAACTACTAGAATTTATTACAATAAATATTTTCCACATCTAGATAATATCAAACACATCAAATCTATAATGCATACAACTTCATTAAAAGAAAATACATTCTAAAATGATCTCATGTGATCATCCAGCTCCAAAACATTAAAGATGTTCTTTAATTACAATCCTTTCAAAGATTCGCGTGAAACGCCTTCTTTAAAATTTAAAAACTCACTTCAAAATGCATGATAGGCACTTAGTTGTCCTCTACTCACACTTTGTTGGCGATTCTCCTGCATCAGTTATGGTTATCTCAACATATTTTGTTTGGATTCTATCCCTCATTGTCTCCTACATATACATCAAGAACAAGACTCATTAGAATGAGGATATACTCTCATGATTTCAATAACGTGTGACAGGAGGTATTCCACTCGAATATGTTTTTCTTCATTCGATCTTTCAAAGTATTGAGCCATGTATTACTAAACTAGGTCATTTTTATGGTCATTTTATCCTTTAGTCTATAACACTAAGTATATTGTTGCTTTCATGAGAGTGCAAAATATATATATAWATATAWATATATATATATATATATATATATATATATATGAAAGRTACACGCAAAAATACATAAATGAGCACTATTTTGTTTCAATATGCATTGTTCACATTAATAATGGGTCTTCTAAGAAAAATTAATGAATCATCAAATGTAACTAAAAATTTTCTTTCATTTTTATTTTTTTAATGATGTGTAACTAAAGTTTTTCTTTGATTCTATGATGTGTGTTCAAATTAACTAGACACCTCCTATGACATGTCCATGTTTGCGGGACATGCTACAAAATATGCATCCAATAAACATGAAAGAACTTCGTGATCCATGTCGCCCCTAGACAACTAAATGTTACATTCAAATTTGTTAGACACATTCCAAACAATGCATCGTACACCAGAACTCCATTACTGTGGGTAGCTGATGCACCACTATAAGAGAAAACAAGTTTTTTTTAGACCACATCATGTTATTTGAAAATATAAATCGATTATTCATTTTTTTAAGATAAAATTATATGGAAAAAAACATGAAAATATAAATGAAGACACGTTCCTCTTATTTCCAAGGACGTGGGGTCAAAGAATGGATGAAATATTTGTAAAGATAGTTTTTTAAGAAATTTAAAATTTTAGTCTATGAAAGATGATGTTTGGGGATGGATAATGACACTTTAATGGTATACATTTGAGCTACAGAATGGAAACTTGAATTTGAGCTATGGAATGGAAACTTAAGAGACACACTTATTAATGGAAGTGAGGAAAGCACTAAAGGAATGAAAAAAAAAAATGAGAAAATAGTAATAATTTACAAGCTTTTATTTTATCATAGTTGATATCTTTGACTCATTGCCAAAGAGGTTTTACATAGTAAATCTATGATCTAATAGATACCTATAATAGAAACATTAATGAGACATGAAATAGTACCTTTACATTGCAATATAGTATTGGTAATTCCTTCTCATTATATGTTTTTCAAAATAAAATAAATCCTTTTTTTTCAACTAGTATGAATATGAGTTGTATTAAAAAAAATATATGGTTGCATTATATAGCATAATAATATTTAAAAATAACGAAATTTCTCAAAATTCCTCCAACAAACTAAGATTTTCTTATAGTCTTTTCCATGGAACTATAGAACATGCAACTGTAAATTCTTACGAGTACATGTAGTTAAAAACCTTTTTTCAAGAACATAAAATGTCATATTTTTTATGAAGACATTTTCTATGTCATCTTATTGTTTGAAATCACTTTGACTTATTGCGTTGCGTTATCATATTCAATAAAACCTTTCTTTATCTCGACTATATCATCCTCCTTGACAAATACAATTAGATACCCAATTGAGACTTTTGGAAGAGAAATCGATGCATGAGAGCTCATTGCTAAAACCAAAGTCAATTGGTACTACAGGTTAAGGTCTACTCTAAGTTTGTCCATTTTCCTTTCCTAGATGGTCACACTTACTTCCAATTCTGCATTTCTAACTAATTGACCTTAAAGGTAACTAGTGAAAACTTTTAGGATTCATCCATATGTTAAATTATAGAAACCTTAGTGAATCTTACTAATTCTTAAAAATACAACTACAAATTTGTTGTGATCGTTTTGTAAAATATTCAAATTTATGAGGATTTTATATAGTTTCTAGAAAAATTTGGTTATTTTTTGAGTAAAATAATTTTATCGTATATATTTTCGGTAAATAATTTTACAAAAAATGGAAATGGATGGATCTTTTTTTTTTAAAATCATGGAAAATTATCCCAAAGGAGAAATTTTCCCTAAAGCTAAAAGAAAATATCTAACATTTAGGCCCTCACATTTTCCCTGAAGCTAAAAGAAAAACTCTATTTCTAAGACGGGAAAGTATACCTATAGGTTCTCTATTTGGTACACAATCCTTCTCTTAGCCCATGTAAAATATGTAATTTTTCACGGAGCATAAGGAATAACATGTTGGTGACCCTAGATGATAGGAGACTTCAAAATAACATACCCAAAACCATTGGAAACACCATAGGGTAAAAAATCATTACACTAGAGTTGAGATGAGCCTAAGCCCACCTTTGGGAGTAGTCTAGACCCACAACTCTAATACACATTAAATACTTGGAATCGATCAACTAGAGAAATCACAAAGATGACAACAATGAATCTTCAATGGAAGTTAGGAGGAACCACAATCCTACCTTTGTGAAACAAATCCATCTCATTGATATTTAATTCAATACTTCAACTAGGTTTGAGGACATGAATGGAGAGTTTGGGGAGAGGGATTATTGTAATATCCCATATCATCCACATTTATGGTCTCTACCACTTTTCCATTGATTTGTAGTGCATGTCAATTCCATTTTTGATGTCAACAATTTCATGGAATGTAAGCTAGTGACGTGCTTCCTCTAGTTTTTCTTAACATTCCTTGATTGATTTGCACCCCTTTAATTGACATTTGATTTGCATGGGTATTGATATTTCTAAGAATGGGATAAAACTTAGTAGTGTTAAAACTCAACATAAGGACTTGGGTTCTAAGAATAAGTCTAGAAATTCATGTGGAATGCAAGGGGACTGAGTTTCACATTCATGAAATAATGGTTGTGAAATTGCCAATAACTATAAGGGATGTGATCTCCCTAAATTTGAAAATGTTTAGTAGTTAGTATAGAGGCAAGGCTTCTTCTTGATTGTTTGTGGAGTCACACAAACCTCACGTATAGATTATTTCACAATTTCTTTTGGGGTTAAGAACACCCCTCCACCCACACATATCACCCAAAAAATAAACCCCTATTTTCAACAAATATTATCAGTACAATTTTATTTCACAACGATTATTCTACATCTTATTATTTCTACCACTAGTATGTCTATCCCAATATTTGACTTTCATATTTGACATTGACTTTAGAAAATGTTGTTAAAGATATAATTCTTGATCTTTGAGTTACGATTATCAAGCATTCTTATTAGGAATTAAAACACCATTTCATCTTTAGATCCATGTACTAGGAAACAAATGGACCTACTAATTACTCAGATCTTTAACTTAAAAAAAATTACAAAAAATAGATACCATAAAAATGGTAACTCCATTCCACAACAAATTGAACCAAGGAAATCCTTGGTGTGTTGAAACCCAAATATCCACACTTTAACTTCACTAAAACTCACCCCCTCAATACTATTAAATATATTAAATTCAATTTAACTAATTTTAAGATCGAGCACGTGATATGATATTCCTTTACAAAAAAATATCACACTAACCATAGTGCCTGACATAGACACAATCTCTCTACCTCGACAGAGTCACTGCACAACCTCCCGGTCTTAAGGATCGTTCAATCTATTTTATGAGCCGAAGCGGCTCTTTTTGACTCCCTGCCGGAATCTCTAGTTATCGATCCACAGGTCCTTTTCGGAAGCTCCCTTGTCCGAACAACACTGGGCATGAGCTCCGCTTTTCCCCAAGTGACCATAGTGCTATGACTAAGGGCCTAACCCAAAGTCATTTGTCACAACCTCGCGATCTCGCGAGTTCGTGAGTCAAAGCTCCTGACTCATCCTTTCCTCCAAATTCACAATACCTGAAGTGCCGATACGGGTATGGTTCCTCCTTGTCAGCACCCTCTGTGCATGACCACTGGCTAGGATAAGTGCTAGCTCCTGTTGTGACTTTGCAACTTTCCAAGTCGAAGGATTGAGTCTTCATGCTTTTCCCATGCGAACCTTCGAGACTTGAAACTGAACGAGGGTTGACCTTCCCTTCGCACTTCTCGCAACTCGCCACTTCGCGATTTGTAGTGTCGAGCTCCTGTGCTCTTATTCGTGAATCCCTGAGATGTGAGAAGTCAACGGAGTGTTGAATCCTTTCTCCAGGCGACGTGTATCCACCTGTCAACCACATGGGCCCCACCTTGTGTTTCTGCCATGTGTCCACACTCGTGCCTCGGCTCTCGGCACTTCGCAACTTCTGCAGTCGAGACGAGGTCCTCTCAACCTCCGAATCTTCGAATGTGTGATACACGCGATGAGGCTCTGATACAACGATCCTCCCTTGACCTAGATCCAACGATTGTTATTGCTCCTCGCGATTTCACAATTTCACTACTTGGAGCACCCAACTCTTGGGCTCTCACCTTGCGAACTTTCGAGTTCATGAGATCTGAATCCCAGACCGCTTCGGCACTTCGCCGATCCCACGATCGCTCCCACCTGTCCTCCTCGGATGGATGGTCTTGATCCCTTCGTGACTTCACCACTCACAAAGTCTAGGCACTCACCTCTATGAGTCCTAGTTCCCGAATCTCCGAAACGGACGATTCCGCGACACGCGTCCTCCGACAGACAAAAAACTCAGAACCCTTTTGCTATTTAGGGACTTCTGATGTCGAGTGCCTAGACTTTCATCCTCCAGACCCCCCGATATTTTGAATGCTTAAATCCCAATATCGACACTCCTTCGGGACTTTTGCCTCTACTTGCGGTGACTTAACCCCTTTGCAACTCCTATCAGATGCAACAACTGACGGTTATTCTGGGTGAGATTCAACGGCTCACAATCTCTTCGTCTTAATCCAATGATAGTTGTTGCTCCTTCCTAGCTTTGGCGCACTTTCTGCCAACACTTGGAAAAATTCCAATGTTCAAAGGACTCGACCTTTGTTCTCCTTTACCTGTGAGCTCTTCGAGTTGAGTCCTCGCCTGTGCGTATAAAAATGTTGCTTCTCCCAAGATTATCCTTCTCTGAAACCTTCAAAAGGTTCCCGACTTCTACTCTTCTACAGAGTCTTGCACACAAAAGTGTTGTCCGTTCTAATCTTTCTTGTCAGTCAAACCTTAAGGAACACAATAATTTTCCCTTCTCCCTCAGATGGAGAAACTGATGCCCTCCTGGCTATCCTTCTACTCAAGCAACCTATTGCTGAGTCCTTAATGTTGGATTACTGAGAGGGGGGGTGAATCAGTAATAGAGAAATTTCAGGATCTGAATCATTATAGAAAAAAAGTTATAGCGAAAATGGTGAGATGACCTGAAAATAACATACCTTAGAAAGCACCATCAAAAGAATTTATCCTT
>ML805045.1:22783-36433 GCA_009831015.1 Picea engelmannii | reverse complement strand
TTTCCTAAATCTCATTGTCTTTTACTCTATATCTACTAAATAATAAATGCAGATTTTTTTCAACTATATTGATTTGTTTTGATAATAAATAAGTACATGATAAAAAATAGATCATAAATAATTACAATTAAATTTACCAACAACATATTAGAGAATAAGAGGCATAAGAAATGAGTTATAAAAATAGAAACCTAATTTTTAAAATTCCATGAATACACAAGATTTGAACATTTTTATTATGTAAGAGGGCATGTAGATATTGCTTGATAGAAAATTTTATGTTTCACTAGTTTTTAATAAAAATCATATAGAATGCTTAATTTGACATCCATTCTGAAAACTCCATTTAAACTATGTTGCTAAATAAAAAACAATCCTTAGAGAATTGAATGTTATAACAAAAGGACAAGTTTCATTATATCTATAACTAGTTGAATTGTGACTGACCATTCACCACTAGTCTTATCATCTCCCATTCAACTAATCCATATATATCATCTTCCATATTGTAAATTTATTTGACACCAATGGAATCCTTCCCTTCAGGGATTTAAATAATTCTCATTATTTCTCTCTATTACATCAATTTCAACATCCATTGTTTCACACCGAGCTGTAGGCTTCAACATATTTTTATAAAAAAATTAATTTGAATTGAACTCAAGTAAACTATAGAAAAATTATTTGAGTCTCCTTACCTTTCTAGGAGAACTTCAACCTGATACAGAATACGAGTACCCCAAAACTAGTTATTCTTTTTCTAGAGTTATTAGATATTGTTAAAAATCCATATTCATCACCATGGGACATATGATATTGGCATTAAAAAAAATCATAATGTGGACTTTGAAAGAAGAATCTAGTTTGGCGTACATCTTGTAAAATGATGATGTTTTGCATAACTCATTCATTCGACACCTTCCATATTATTTAGATAAACAAAAAATCGATAAGGTACACATAATTTTACTAAGTTTTCACTATCTCCACTACTTAGAAGAAAAAAAAATTAAATTCATGTACAATACTATGTTTATTAAATCAAACCTCATCATGTTAACAAAGACCAATATTATTAATTTATTAATGCGCAATCCCATATGTTTTGAAAGTAAAGTATGATAATTGGTACAAATCCCAATGGACCTAATTAATGAGTTTGCACTATCCTACATTGATTATCTCTTATTTGACTATCGGGGACATTACTCTATGGTGATTTGGTCTTATATGTATTTAAAAACATATTTCATATGGTTTATTTGTCTTTCGTCTTAGATAACAACAATCTCGTGCTATTTCCATTCTCATCTATCCATTGAGAAAGTTACTCAATTTGCATCATTTCCACTATTGACAAAATTTCTTTGTGGAGGAGTGAGGTGATAACAACAATATCGTTCTATTTCCATTCTCATCTCTCGATTGAGAAGGTTACTCAATTTTCATCATTTCCAATATTGACAAAATTTATTTGTGGAGGAATGAGGAGAAGAGGGTTTTATAAGAACTTGAGTTCATTATACTAAAAGGGGCATTAAAGAGCAATTAAATGCAAAAAAACATGATTTAGAGCTTGTTCTTCATAGCAAGGTATGGATCCATTTCTAATACTTTCTTATTGTTAATAGTATCTCCTCTCTTCCAGCCCCAAACACCTATATAGTTTTTGTGGATTTGATGATATTATCTATACACGTGTTTTAATCTCAATTAATCTTGTAGTAAACCATAAGTGTTTTTACTTACTATAAGAATTTAAGTCTAGGGATTTGTAATTTTTAGAGTAGGAATGATTCTTTGTTGGCCTTTTGTATGGGTATAGTGGATCTATGAATTTTTTCTTGCTTGGTATAATAACAAAAAACTTGTTTTTATCCACTAGCCCTCCAATCAGATAATCAAAATTTAGTATTACCATTGTACAAGGTATCTCACCAAGACAACTTGTGATGATTCTATTCCCACAATTGTTAGTTTTTTATCTTTACGTCTCATTTCCATTACATCGACACTCCCCTAACATCAAATATTACATCATGACTAGTCATTAGTTTCTTTGTTATTAAATTATAGAACTAATAATACTTTATCTAGTTATAGTTGCAGCAAACAAAAATACATTTTTACTTTTATCATTAAGTTTTTGTTTCTTGTGAAGTGGGCAGGATGAAAATATGAAACTCAACAAAGCAGCTTAAAATGAGTCCCACTTGGATTTATTTCTCTCCAATCCCATTGTTCCACCATTCACTTCACATTATTCATGTGACCCAGATTCAACAAATAAAATCATCTAGCTACAAATTCCTAACAAAGATATTTTGGAAGTCCCTTGGCATTAAGCATACTCTATGAAATTTCAAGGATTTTTTTTTTTTGTTCAACAACTTGATTTTTATGAGTGATATAACATGTAGTGATCCAGATCGATATCAGTGGCCACCCACCTATTCCAACTGGCTCACATGTAGTTTTCATCTTTGGCAATTATTTCTTAGATTTTCGAGTCCTAAACTTCTGGGGCCGTTTTGAGGCCGTAAACAATTTTTTTGGATCTCGCCAATGTCACACTATAAATGAAGGCTGAGTGTGACGGAATAATGTTTATTCCTCAGATATACCTTTCTAATGGGCTATTGTTCTCCTAAAACGGAGATCGTATGAAATCGTTTCGACCTTTGGAAGTTTTTGTAACAACTTACCCCATCGATGCCCAAATGAATTTTGGTGCTTCATCTCCACATTGGGGCCATAAAAAATTTGGCTTTTCATCTTTTGGGGGGTATGTTTTTGGATTTTTAGGATTTTTCCATTTATGTTAAAAAGGACTTTCGAGCCTCATTGTACTCAACTTATTTCGAATGAGCATAGCCATCACATCTCTTCTCAAATATTGAATAAAAGAAAACTATCTTCCTTTAAAAACAATCTACGTTCATGGGAAATGAACTCATAAAGAAAACTATCCTTAAAAATAAATTCTTTATAGTGAACTCTATTCTCAAAGAAAAACTTACAACTATTCCTAGCTTGCAGAGAATAAACACTAATCTACCTAACTACTAGCAAGAAAAGCAGGAACACACAATTATTTATATCTTGTAGTGAATAAACACTAATCTATCTAACTAAAAGCAAGAGTGTTGTGAAAATATTGAAATGTGATGATTATGTCTATGGTGTCAAATGACATCACGATGGCATCTAACCACTAATGACAATTCAAGTGGAATTAACTCAATGCTAACTTCTATAGAGAAATGTAGAGTATGGATAAGGAAGTCTATAGAGAGTTTTAGCATCATAAAAACAACTTTAGGTGTTCTTTGAATCCATATGATTTACAAACATTGTGCATAAGAGATTCAATCATCAATCATCACTAATACTAGAAAATACTCTGTTCAAAATCACTAATTCAAGCAAATCTACAAACCCATAACTAGCACTAATTAGAAATCCTAATTCAAATTCATAACTAAAATAACATTGAAAATACTCTGTATAGAAATCTACAATCTCTAAACTAATTCAAGAAAATCTAAAAACTCCTAACTAATACTAATTAGAAATCATGATTCAAATTCATAACTGAGATGACATTGAAAATCAAAACTTGAAATTACCACTAGGGTATCATGGAAAATCATAACTTAGAATTATAACTAGGATGCTATTGGAAATCATAACTCAAAATCCACTTCTATCTTATCATGTTAATGATAAAAACATGGTTAACAAGTTATGAATACCTACAAAGAGTATTTAAAATTACAATTTAATAAATGAGCTATGTCTAAATAAATACTCTGCAAAGTGATTTATAGCTTTACAAAACAGAGAGAAAAAGACATGACAACATAAGTAAACAACTGCTAAGCAAGTAAATTACACCCTGCAATCGAAATGTTAGAAATCAAAATATAAACAAATGAACATGGACGTCCACACATGCTTTGGGATACCCACACAATTCAGAAAATGAGCTGCAAATTAGAAGATATATAGTGATATAATTTAAATAAGCAATCTTAAATTAAAGAGATATACACAACAAATGGAATTTAAACAAGCAACTTCGAAATTGAAGAAATATGAAAGGAAAATATACAAATGAAAGTATATAATGATATAAAAAATCACCTAGACCACTCGTGGGCCCCCTTTAAGGTCGTGAAAATACTTCAATAGGAAAACACAGTCATTGAGTTAGCACAACAGTTGTATTAATCATAAAAAATAGAGTATACAATAAAATCAAGATAATGTCTTTGTGTAAAATAAAATTCGTGTTCTCCTCTTCGTGGCATAAGAAAAAATATTTATAGATTTATACAAACCTTGAGAGGCCAGCCAATGGAAGGTTTGACACTCTCTAAAAACAGAAATACATTAAATGCATTTAACATAAAGCATATTTATTTAACAACCTCATGCGCTCCACTTAGCAGTCGCTGCAACCACCCAAGTCTGGATGTGTCAAGCTCCATAGCTGGAGGGTAGGAGTGGGAACAAAACCCATGTTCCTGATTCTCCCATCGAAGCACGTCAATTTTATAGCCTCCAAGTCCTCTATGCTCTGAGTGTCGAATCGAGTTCCGGATGGAGTGTGATATGGAGGACTGGATATCAAATCGAGGACCATGAACTGCTGTTAATCCATCCACAATTTTAGGAAATGTATCGCGTGGGACCTAATTGGGCATATTATGCACAAAACCCATGTGTCGGATTTTTCTGATTCAACTTCTTCCTCCCACAAGTTAAATTCGATGTTCCCTTCCTGGAATAATTCCAGATGAAGGTCTGGATGGAAGACCGGATCACATTTTTTACCTGTTGCAAGAAAACAAGAAATGTTAGATCAATGTAATCATTCAAATGAAGATGAATTAATCATAAAACCATTTCAAAATGATGATTACACACACCCCGTGCTATTCCATGGCAAATTGATGCATAAATATTGATAATACCTTTAAAAATGGCTAAATAAGAGCATAGAATGTATAATTGTCATATGCAAAAAGGATTTGGCCATTGGAAAAACAGTCAAAACAAAAAACCAATAGTTACATTATTGGATATCTTGCAATATCTCGATATATTTATTTATTATATCTCTTCTCTCATTCCATGCTCAATATAAAATCTGGATCAATGTTATCAAAGTAGGATGCTCTTGGTATTTTTTTTGTGCATGTCCCTGAGAAGGTTCAAGAATATAAAGTTTGGTCTCGATCTTGTTTCTGTTGAGGAAAATATCTCTCGTACTCCCAAAAAACCTTCCATGCGGGAAGAAAAGAAAAATGACAGAGTAGAAGATTTTATTACTCTGTTTTTGTAGCAAGCTCTCACACGACAGAGGGACGGAATGATGAAGAATGTTTCCCAAATCCTTTGACACTTGCTGATAAAAAATTGTGTGTATTCATCAAGCATCCACTTTGGAGGAAAATCTCCCTTCAAGGTACAAGTTAATTTTGATATTCCCATATTTGAAGGTTAGATCGATGCGGATGCTCTAGAAAAATGGTTGAATATGCTAGAAGGTTATTTTTTTGTGCACATATTTTCTGACAAGGAAAAGATCACCTTGGTGCTCCTTAAGGCTCTCCCCCATGTCAAAAATTGGTGGAAAACTTACTATGAGAAAATTTCCACAGAGGATTTTGGAATGTTCGAGGCCGAACCCACTTGTGAATCTTTTGTAGATGTTGTCAAGGAACAATATTACCCTGTTGGAAACTATGAATACCCATATATGATATGGACCACGTTGCATCAAGAGAGGGGACAAGCAGTGTTAGAATTCACCAATACCTTCCATAACTTGTGAATCAAGCTAGGTATCAAAGATTTTGAATGAAATTTGGTTATGAAATATTGTTGGGCTCTACGTAGGTACATCCAAACTGAAATGGAGTTTCTAGACATCTCATCATTGGGAAATGCTTATTGATATGGTATCAAAATTAACTATAAATTTAAGAACCAAAAAAAACGAGAGTTTAGGTCTGCAAATCAGAAATAACCAAAGTATGAAAAATATAACCCTGACAAACAGTCTCTTGAAAACTAGTCTAAGCCACAAGAAAATAAGGGTAATGAAAGACAAATAATGACACTAAAAAGTGGTGCAATTTTCTAGAAAATCCCCTGGCACATCATCGATGAATGTCTCTCAAAAGAGTCATTGGTGGCTCAATGATATCATGCGACAGAGGGACAAAATGATGGATTATATCTTCATACAAAACCACACCATAGCCATACAACATTGGGTGGCTTTACCAAGGATAAGATCTTTGTGTCAACCAATAGTGTCACTTTTCCTATGACATCAAGCCCTTCAAGGATGAGGTATTGTGTGATGTTTCCTCATTGGATATTCATAACATCCCGCTCTTTCACACACTGAGAGAACTTATTCTTTTAGGACACTTGCTTGCAAGTGATCCAGATTATTATACTATTCGACATTTGATTATGATTATGAGGCATTATGGATTGATGGCTTCTTATGTTTCTGTATTGACATAGATAGGTGCTATTGACTCGGTTTTCCTGAGTGTGCAGGATTTTGGACCTCGAGGATGCAGAGGCATCGATGAAACCCCTTGGACTCTGGATCGAGTCAGGGAGTGGACTATTGGAGTTTGATTGTGGTATATATGACATTTGTGCATCTGATTAGATGATATGATTATGGATATTATTTCTGACATGATTCGTTGATGATGCAGGCTGACGATAGCTTTATTACCATACTTAGATGTGGAGTAGAGGGGTCACACATGATAAGCAGAGACGTTGAGGGAGAGTTGTGGACAACAACCCTGCCACATCCTACTAACACTCCCATCGTGGCTCTAACTGTAGGTTAAGTACTACCTAGTTCGAGAAGACCCATGATTCCATGAGGGAAGAATGCGACAGTCTCTCACGATGAATCTAAGGGGAGCGCAATAAGGCAGGGGCCTTATTCATTAGAGGCCCTTAGTCTCCCACAAGATCACATGGCAGAGTATTGACTCTAGGGGTTTTTGATGTCTACCAAGTCATTCAAGAGGCGAGTGGCACCCTTGGAGCACGTAGTGCATCTTGAAGGGCACATCGCACAAGAAAAATGGAAAGAGGTGAGTGGCACCCTTGGAGCATGTAGTGTGTCTTGAAGGGCACGTCGCACAATGAAAACAGAATGAGGTGAGTGTCACCCTTGGAAAAGGTAGTGTTTCCTGAAGGGCGCGTCACATTATTAATTAATAAATGGATAAACCTAGATGGACTTGGGATGAATAACGTGATACGAAAGATTTAAAAGAATTTCCCTAATAAAATGTCGCCCAACCTAGGAAAATAAAGTCTAGTTCTAAGTGATACTTGTGATAAAAAAAAAATAATCTATTTATATGAAAATAAAAATAAAAATAAATAAATGATAATGATAATAATCATTAATCATGTGACGAGAAGGGGGTAAGTAATTCAATTAATTTATAAAAATCTTTTGGGGCATACAATTTAAAAATGGGGAAAAGGGGGAAATAATAGTTTTATCACTTATGCTAATCAAAAATTTATTCATTAAAAAGGAAAAGGGGAAAAAGTTAATTTTCTACAACTGCCAATTTGAGTTTTAAATGAAAAGGCAAAGAGGGAAATTTAAAAGAATTAGGAAACTAGGAAAAAATGAGAAACATAAAAAGAAAGGGGAAACACAAGGAAAAAATAGAAAGAATAACTTAGTAAGGTATCTAGCATTTAAGAACTTTCTAAATTAAACTCAACTAGTAAATTAGTACGGGGGCAAGTCATTAAAATGTGTAACGGAATATGGGGACACCTAGGAGCTATTCTAGGAATTCTTTTAGGTGGGTGAGGCAAATAGGAGTAATTAATTAATTAATGAAAATAATTTATGGTGAAAAGAACGGGATGGGTCACACATGTATGGGGAGGATTTTCATGAATTAAATTATTGAACAATAAATTGAATGGGATTTTGGGAAAGTAAATGAGTAAGACTCCATATAAAGGAGGGAGGAGGAGGATTATGGATCTCTCCTCTGTTATGCGTAATGTTACGCTGCAGAATTTTAGACTTGACTGACTTATCTTGTGGGAGTTGTGATACCCAGCTCGGTGAGGGGTGGTAGCTCAGCCTTGTGAGGCGAGATGGGAGCTATTTTATCTCTGGTTTAGTGTGCGTGGCCCCTTTGCAGCTTGGGGGGATAAGGGGGAAGAAGAGTACCCCTAGCGTTGGATGGGAGGTACCGGTGAAGTCTCATCGATCGATAAGAGGGAGCTGCATGGAGCATGCGGGATAGTGACTCAGAGAGAACAACTTGGGCTATGGTGCACTTACTTGATTCTGCATGGTAGATTCTTATTATACCTCACACTTTTAATTATGTATTTTAATTTGGTAAAGAAAATGTTTGACTTAGCATTTTAATTGATAGCTTAATTTCCCCATAGCCTTAAGCTCGTTGTTGATTGATTCCCTTGGATTTCGATCCCTGCATGTTGTGACCACCCTATGGTTTTATTAATTTTATGATGAGTTTTCACTTCTTACTTCGCCCTCATCCTTAGATCAACATTCCTCGTGTGAATAGTCATCCAGAAGCCGAATCAACAGTCGTCACTTCGGTGTTAATAGACCTATATATCCTAACGCCCTTCTTTTCTCTGTGTGGATGATGAGCGAAGGATGTGTTCACCCAGTCGTCTACCTCTGTTGGTTTTTCCTGGTTGAGCGATTATCTTGCGCCTTGTTGTGATTGATTACCTCTGTGATTTTTATTACCTTCCCGCCGTGATTTGCTTATGACCCTCTACGTTGATCTCTTTGTGTTTTCCATACATTTCCAAGCAAATTAAGTCTGCGCTTGATACATCTCCCGAGGAATTTACTGTTTGGTTTTTTTTTCTTTTTACCTCTGGTCTACCAAGTAACTCTACCTATTATTACTTGAATATGAATTTACTCTACATTTTTATAACTCTGGCCTGCAAATTTCCTATGCGATTTACCTTGACAACGCTTTATTAATGATAACCTCTTCCTTTCTCAAATTGTGTGCTTGATTGAATCATCTCGGCATTTGTATGCGATTGACTTCATACCTACGTTTTTGAACCATGAATTACCAGTCAATCCCTTCAGTGATGACATACCTGCGTTTTAACATTGAGACATTGATTTTATGTGTTGCGTTGGGATAACAAAATAGTTGATTACTCTACATTTTCTTGGTATAGAAAATGTAATTATATTATCAGTGATTTTTATCTTTAATGGGTGACAAATAATTAATATATATATCATGGTTGACGGTAGATTTGTAACCAAAAAATTTCATGTTCATATTTTATATTACCTGTGATGGGTAGAAGACAACGTTGTTATGTGTACTTGAGAGCGTGTTATACAAATGCATGACGGAGTTATGAGAACATGGATTTTTTATATATCGTGGATTTTTTATATATTCGTATTCCATTGATATCCCAAAAATTTGAAGCACAACGATTGATTGTTGTCCGGACTATGTAATAGGTTGATGAAATTCTTGCTTGTGTGCTGGTAATGGTGGGCACAATTCATGTATTAGAGTGTGTATTGTGTAGTGTATCCTCTGGGTAATGAGTAGCTATAGTGGGTAGCATTTTTATGATGCATTGTTGGTGAGTTACTGCATGTTGGGTAGTTGTAATAACTGTGTAAAAGGGGCAACTTAATTTCTGTTCAATGGTGGGGATTTTGTTGTGTTTATCATAGCCTTTTATGACATTTTCTGACATCCATTCCAGGAATAAATGACAACGATTCCTTCCTATTTCCACACTATCTTGTTTTAATACTAAGCTATTTCTTTATTTCATCTTTCCTGTAATTAATAGGCTATGCATGAGAGATTGAAGTCAGGATTTTGGGTAATGTGGGACAACGACGGGTTTATTTCAGCCAACATACCTTGAATGGATAGACAGTGATTAATGATGCCATCTTAGTAAATTAATTTATGCTATCATGGCAGCATTTCCCTAGATTTTGGCTTTAGCGATCTTCATATTTCCTTATATAACAAATATCCATATCAACTTATGCCAGCGAGTAAGATTGCCCCTGGCTATGATGTAACAGTAACACTTGCCTCCAGACAACACTTAGTTATTACACCGACCGTAATTTTGGCAGTAAAATTGATAGTATTCCATCTTGACAGTAACCATATTATGTGTGACAGTATTCTTATATGTGTTATGTATAATAATGGCCAACAACATTATAGTATAGACTAAACGACATCTCTAGCGATTAATATTGAATGTCTTACCCTGGATGCTTGTAGCAAATTGATTACACCAAGTTTCATACTACTAAATTAAAATACAACCCAAGGACAACGTGTTCATCAAATGGATTAAAGAACCGAATAATGTTGTTAGTGTTGTAATTATAGTGTTGTATAATAATAGTGTTAATAGCGTTATATACTAATGTTCTTAACAATGTTAGATGAACAACGTTAAATGTTGATGTTGTTAATATTGTTGTTTTTGTTAAATCCTTAAATTTAGATTTATATTCATTGAATAAATTAGACTTTTTAATTTAGACAACAAATTGCTTACTATATAAGCAACATGATTTAGTAGTTCACTTAATCTAATGGACATTGGGTTTTGTTAATCAACGTTTATTGATTTGTTAACTGCCTGACTTAGGACACCCTTGAAAACTTTTAGGACCCTAGTAGCCTGGTTACTGTTCACTCCTTTGCGCTTAGACTTATTTCTCAAGGGGTGGGTTGATGGCAAAGTCGCGTTTTTGGCTTGTGTTTTTTCTTTGAGTGACGTCATCTTTTGTCTTGTCGACCTATTGCTTGGGGGTGTGAGTGTAGTATTCTTGTCAGTTGTTAGGCTCCTAGTGCATGGATTTGTCATGAGTTCTTGGTCCATATAGGTTATGTTGCGCCAGGGTTATCGCTGCACCTATCACCTGGGGACGACATGAGTCCTGATGAGGGGATCATGGCATGCCCTATTGGATATAGGTGAATGATAAATTAGATGGAGTCTGTGACTTTCATGTGAGTGTTGTTGATCATGGTAAGTTTTCTTTTGGGGCAACGGTTGAATGCCTTCATGCGTTTGTTTGCGCACATAGAGTTTCTAGTTACTCATCAAGAGGCCATTGTGTCGAAATGGGGAATGTTGTCCTTTAGCTTGTAGGTGTTGTCATGTTGTGTCGGGTGGGCAGTCTTTTCTCTCTGTCACCTTACACATGTTTCACCTAATTGCTCTTGTTCTAGTGCATGGACTCATAGTTCTATGTTGCCTATTCTGCAGGCGTGGTGTTTGTCATCAGATGTGTTGTTTAACTAAATCGTTGTTGTCATCCTGTTTAAAAATAAATAAAAATTTCACTTTATGCTTCACTTGTAGTTGTAACGAAGGGGTTGTTATAATGTTTGTGATGTTCTTTTGGGTCAACCATATATGCGGAAGTTCCATGTTGTTTATGAGTCTTGACCCCAAAGTGTCATTGTTACTCTGGGGGAATTATATCTAAAGGATACCATAGGTAGTTTCGACTACCATTTCAACATAAAAATTCAAAAATTTGTCTCTCATATAAAAATTTTAGCTTCTTCACAATTCGGGCAGGAAGTGAACAAAAGGACACTATTACTACTATAGCCTCGGTTCAATCCCCCTTTATCCATTAGAAGCATGTTGGAAAACTTGAATCAAATAACCATGATTCCTTCTGAACAAAGTCAACTTATGCAGTCAGACTGGTTAAAAAGGTCCAACCCCTCCAACATTTGGTTCGCGACATCCTTCCACAATCCAAGCAACACAACGTCTCCAACAAGGAAAGTAGTTTTTATATCAAGTACAATTTAAACACTTTTTCAAATTATACTTCAACCATATTATATATTCAATTATATCCAATAAACAATGAACAATAGTGTAAGAGTTACATCAATACACCATAATAAACCATGCACAATATATGAGAAGTAGTCAATAGTTATTGTTCAATGGAAGCTACATCTTCCAAGTTCAAGGGAGGGATAAACCTCCAAGGAAATATACCATCCTCCAAGATAAAGAGGGGGGTTAGACTCTCTACCATTTCCCCTTCATTCCACCCAATAATATAAAGAATTTAATGAAGCTTTACATCACCATATCACCGATAATATCATTAATAGACCATAACCATACTAAGAAGCCTTAACCAGATGCCAAGATGGTCCTTCCTTAAAACTTTCTCAAGTTTTTTTCATGTACTCTACCTATCTTCAATCAACCTGTATACGTACGCTACCTATTATACTCTCAACCCGCGTATGCCTTCAAAAAACTAGGGTTTCTGCAATTTCAAGACTTCATGGCCTTCCACACTTCATCACCTCAGACTTGCTCCACATTGAACTCTATAAATACTCCTAGAAAAAGTGTAGACCCAATTCTGGTAGCTCCATCACACTTGCTTAGATAATAAAATGAAAGTCTTCCATGTGTATTTATACTCTTTATGTCACTTCTTTTTGATATTAGGGTCAACCTGTCACTTTCTTATTTTGTAATTCTTTTCATTGATTATCTTCAGGTCCAGCTTGTAAATTCACATGTTCATCTTCAAAAAATCATTTATATTCAACCATGAGGATCCACGTGACGTGCCACCTATCACTGAAAATCGAATGACCTATACTATCCAAGCATGGGTGTTGTAGCTTCATGCGTATTTTCCTTCATGTACAAATATATTTATCAATTGCGAGGTCCATAACCAATGGCTAGGGTTGAAATCAATGACAACGAACAATATTCCAACAATATCCTCCTTTGGCATTAATGGAAACACTCATTCTCCCCCTATCCTCATGCTTTTGGTTTCTCTCCCCCTTTTACATCAATGGAAAAGTGTGACGACTGTTGATTAAGGTTGGTTGTCATTAATGTCAACCCTTGAAGAAAGACCCGTGGCACAATGATTTGGGTAATGGGCCCAATAGTTTTTGATGTAAACATGACTCATTATTGTTTTGTCATGGTTGATAAGAAGTAAATATGGATGAACTCCAAAGTGGTCCCCTTATGGTGAAAGCCCTCACGGGAAGACGCTTTGTGGAGTAAGGTAACCCATGCTTAATTATGGAATAATGAGATGAAGGAAAGTGAATTTTCCAGGGAAAATATCCTAGATGGATAGTTCTTGTCATGTCATTTCCGGTGGTACGTGGAATGTCACATAATTCCTCACAGTTAGAGAGTTATGTCCATGAGAAGTTGGAGACCCCAGGTTTGGGTAATGGACCCAAGTTTGTTTGATGGGTAATGGTATGAGTTATGATATATTTTTAGATAATACTATTCTATATGGATATTACATGTCATTCCATTTCTGGTGGTATGTAGAACGTCACATAACTCCTTACGGTTTGAGAGTTATGGCCTTACAAAGTTGGAGGACCCTCATATGTCATCTAGAAGCATAAAAGGTCAAAGTAATCAAAGTGGTTTAAGAGATTTTGAAAGGTAAATAATAAAGTGAAGTGATGAGTGTATTATAATTCAAAGTGAATACAAAATAAATTATTTCAATAATAATTTTAA
>ML805045.1:5335-15534 GCA_009831015.1 Picea engelmannii | reverse complement strand
GCACTACGTGCTCCAAGGGTGCCACTCACCTCTTTCCATTTTTCTTACATGACGTTCCCTTCAGGACACACTACGTTCTCCAAGGGTTCCATTCGCCTCTTGACTGAGTTGGTAGACATGAAAAAAACCCTAGATTCAATACTTTGTTAGGTGATCCTGTGGGAGATTAAGGGCCTCTAAGGAATAAGGCCCCTGCCTTAATGCGCACCCCTTAGAATCATCATGAGCGACTGTCCCCCTCATGGCATCATGGGTCTTCTTGAACTAGGTAACAGTTAACCTATAGGTTGAGCCACAATGGGAGTGCTAGTAGGTTGTGGCATGGATGCTTTCCACACCTCTCCCTCAACATCTCTGGTATTCATGTGTGACCCCTCTACTCCACATGTGAGTCTAGTCGACAATCTATCGTTAGCCTTCATCATCAATGAATCATGTAAGAACAAAATCCATAGTCATAACATCTAATTAGATACACATATGTCATACATATACAACAATCAAACACCAATAGTACATTCCCTTACTCAATCCGTAGTCCAAGGGTTTCATCGATGCCTTAGCATCCTCGAGGTCCAAATCCTGCACACTCAGGAGAACCGAGTCAATAGTACCTGTCTAAGTCAATACAAAAAAATAACATATAATCACATCCATAGTGCCTCATAATAATAATCAATGATCAATGGCATAATAATCTGGATCACTTGCAAACAAGTGTGCTCAAAGAATAAGTTTAATCAATACACGCAAGAGAAAGATGTTACATACACCCCCTCTTGGTATAAACTTCATCCCAAAGTTTCATAGTATATAAGTGACAAAATAATGTCTATCACAGTATCATAAATCTATCTATCCAACAAAAATGGAACCTATTGGTGCATATCATATGTGTCCTCCGAGGTCACTGGGTGCAGACTATAGTTGTCCCACTGGACCTTGACCTCATCTACTGTTTAACGTTGTAGCAGTTGAGTGCGATGATATAGGATGCGGATCATCTCAACCATGAGCACAGCCTCATCTGACTCCTGCAAGGTGATCAAGTCAAAACATGTGTAGGATCACTAATCATATGTCTCAAATAGAGACGTGAAAGACATCGTGCATATGCCTCAAGAATCAAGGAAGGCTAGTCATCAGGCCATGGGCCTCTCTTTTCCATAGTCTCGTAGGATCCCATGAACCTAGGAGATAGTTTATCCTCTTTTTTGAACTTGATCAAACTCTTATGTCGTTTTTTCCACAAAAATACTCGATCGTCACATAGTAACTACGGTCAACACGATGCGCATTGACATAACGCTTTTGTCGATCCTATGCTTCCTTGATCCTTTGTCTTATAGTTTGCATTTAATATTCAAATTATTGGATCTCTTTCGATCCCACTAGGATCCTATACTCAAGCCGATCCCAACTCAAAGGCATCTAACATGGTCACCCATAAATAAACTCGAAAGGCGCCATCTTAATGGTGCTTTGGTAACTGTTGTTATAAGAAAATTCTACCAGTGGCAAGAATTCTTCCCAACGCTTCTGTTGATCCATAAAGTACATGCGCAACATGTCTTCCAAGGTTAGGTTCATTTGTTTGGTCTATCTGTCAGTCTTCGGGTGATACACAGTGCTAAAATTAAGTTAGTTTCCGAAGGCCTCTTGGAAACTAGTCCAAAATTGTCCAGTAAACACCGATCCTCATTCAGATATAATCCTCTTAGGTATTCCATGCAGCCTCCCAATATCACTGATGAAAAATCTAGCTATGTTAGGTGTCTTCTACGTCGTATGCACGGGAATAAAATGATCACTCTTCATCAGAGTGTCGACTACCAAAAAATCAAGTCATGTCTCCTTGCCGTCAGTGGCAATCCAACAATGAAATCCATCAAAATAACCTCCCATTTTGATTCTGAAATAGTGTGTGGTTGTAGCTATCCCACTGAATGTCTATTCTCAGCCTTGACCTGCTGACATTCTAGACATTTGTCCACATAGTTGACTATGTCTACCTTCATTCCTTTCCAAAAGAATAAGGCTTTAAGGTCCACCCTCATCTTTATGACACCCGGGTGTGCCATGCACAATGCTCTGTGAGCCTCTTTTAGGATCAAATTCCTCAACTCATCATTCAGTGGTACATAAATACGATTTTTAAATCTTAGTATTCCATCATCATCCAACATAAATCCTTCAAATCTTGGTACGATCATTTTGTTTTGTCCGATAAAATACTCAACCTCTTTGTACCAGTCATCATCGCATTTTAAGGTTAGAATCTTTTCACATAGATTCGTTTGAAGAGGCAAAACCGAAAAGATGTGTGGTCTCTAACTCAATGCATCTTCCACCTGGTTCATTGTTTCTTTTATGTAAGTAATCTTGAATTCGTGCTCTCTAAGCAATTCCGACCAATGTCATTGTTGTGCATTTAGGTTGCTTTGCATAAATATGTGTTATAGTCCACAGTGGTCTGTATTCAGTTCAAATTTTCGTACAACAAGGTAGTGCCTCCAAACCTTCAAGGCATAAAAAAATGGCTAACAACTCCAAATCATGTGTCGCATAGTTCTCCTCATGCCTTTTCAACTTCCTCAAAATGTAAGCAGTCACTCGACCATCTTGCATCAAGACATTGCATAAACCTTCCTTGGATGTGTCAGTGCATATGAAGAAGTCCGCGTCCATGTCAAGGACCTTTAGTATCGGTGTTTTTGTCAACAACTCTTTGAGCCTCCGAAATGCTTCTACGTATTTCTCTGTCCAAACAAACTTCTCGTTCTTCTTCTGCAATTCCGTAATCGGATTTTCTATCTTCGAAAATCCCTCGATGAACCGTCGATAGTATGTTGCTAAACCCACAAAGTTGCACACTTATGGGACATTCTTTGATGCATGCCATTCCATAATAGCCTTGACATTAGCTTGATCCACGATGATACTTTCATCGAAGATGACATGCACTAAGTAGTGAATCTTCAATTGATAAAATGGGCATTTGGAAAATTTCCCATACAATCTGTGCTCTCGCAGACACTATAGTAACAAGCACAAGTTCTCGTCATGCTCCTCCATCAACCGAGAGTAAATCAAAATATCGTCAAGAAAGATTTCCATTTTTCCATACCAAGCTCGGGGAGCTTCCTTAAGACCATATAGATATTTTTGAAGGTGAAAAACAAGGCTAGAGTCATTATGAACATAGTCAGGAGGTTTTTCCATGTAGATTTCTTCTTGCAAATATCTATGCAAGAAGGAAGAGTTAACATCCATCTCATGGACCTCCCATTTATGTGAGGCAACAAGGGAAAGAACAAGGTGGATGGAATTCATTTTGGCTACAGGGGAAAAGGTTTCATTATAGTCAATTCCTTCAACTTGGGAAAATCCTTTGGCAACGAACCGAGCCTTGTGTCTTTCAACACTTCCATCTGAAGCATACTTAGTTCTGTAGACCCATTTACATATGATAAGTTTTCTTCCTTTTGGAAGAGGTACAATATCCCAAGTATCATTTTCCATTAAAGAACAATACTCTTCATTCATTTTTGTATCCCAATTTGGATGACCTGAAGATTTTGCAAATGTCTTTGGATCATGAGTATCTGAAACTTGATCCAAAAGGGAAGAGGTTGTTAGAACTTTGGACATGCCTAATGCTGATCTGAAGGATCATCGAAAAGATCACCAATTGTTTCTCGTGTTGAACAGACCCATCTAGGAAGAGGAGGATCTCATGTTGGTTCACGTTCAAATGACTCATCTGGAGGAAGGTGAGCAAGCGGAGGTGGATTTTCATCCTCACTTTCATCATTTGAAGAAGAAACCAGAATTGGAATAGAAGAAGGTAGAAACGTCACTTACATTTGGTTTAATTTTAGTCCAATATTATTTCAATGTTATACTTTTAAGAGCCTTTATGGGAATGTGATTTACTCTGTAATTTTCACAGTTGATGGATTCCTCCCAATACTTTAGATTTAATCCCTTAGATTGGATCATATAATTATCCATTTCTTTTAATGTATGGTTCTTTCTCTCAACAACACCATTTTGTTGTGGTGTATATGGAGCGATGTGTTACATTTGGATTCCTTGTGTAGTGCAGTAACTTGTAAAATTATTGTTCACATATTCGCCTCCATTATCTATTCTTAACCTTTGCATTTGATGTCCATATTGCTTTTCTACAAGGGCCTTGTAGGCCAAAAAATTGTCAAAAAAATTCCTCTTAAGTTTTAAGAAGTAAACCCAAGTACATATGGAAAATTCATCAATAAAAGTTAAGAAATACTTGCACCCAGAAAAGGAAGGAGTAGAAAGTGGACCACACAAATCACTGTGAACAAGTTGCAAAGGGCTCGAGACCTGCCAAGAGGCACGTTTGTCAAAATTGTCCCGATGATGTTTTACAGGAACACAATCGACACAAACACCATCTCTGCATGAAACAGGAGGATATCATTGAGAATATCTATTCCAAAAAAAAATCACTTATGCCCTCAAAATGGTCCCGGAAGTTAAAAACTACTAAAAATAGTAAATTACCAAAATTGCCAAAAAACTATTTCAGGCTAGTTGGAAAAGGTGGGTGGCCACTGATATCCACCTAGATCTTGTAACATCCCTCTCTTGCGCACACTAAGAGAACTTATTCTTTGAGGACACTTGCATGCAAGTGATTTGGGTTATTATACTATTGGTCATTTTGATAATGATTATGAGATATTATGGATTTGATGATGTGTTATTTTGTTGTATTTACATAGACAAGTGTTATTGATTGGGTTCTCCTGAGTGTGTGGGACTTTGGACATTCAGGATGCATAGGCATCTATGAAATCCCTTGGACTTATGGTCACGTTAGCGAGTGGACTATTGGGTTTGAATGTTGTTGATGTGAAATGTGTACATATGATTAGATGTTTTGATGATTGATTATTATTGTTGACATGATTCGTTGATGGATGCATGTTGATGATAGATTGATGAACATAATCACATTTGGGGTAGAGGGGTCACACACGAAAACCAGAGACATTGAAGGAGAGGTGTGGAAACAACCCTGCCACAGCCTACTAGCACTCTTGTCGTTGCTTGAGCTATAGGTTAATGATTACCTAGCTCAAGAACACCCGTGATACCATGAGGGAAGAATGTGGCAGTAACTCATGATTACTATAAGGGACACACAATAAGGCAGGGGCCTTATTTCTTAGAGGCCCTTAGTCTCCCACAAGCTCACTTGGTGGAGTATTGACTCTAGGGGTTTGACATCTAACAAATTCAGGCAAGAGAAGAGTGGCACCCTTGGAGCACGTAATGCATCTTGAAGGGAACGTCGTGCAAGGAAAACTAAAAGAGGTGAGTGTCACCCTTGGAGAACGTAGTGCATCCTGAAGGGACCATCACGATTTTAAATGGTAAGTGAATAAAGCTAGTCGGCCCTAAAATGAATGATGTGATAAGTAAGGTTTAAAAACAATTTTTTATAATAATTTTTTTTTTCTAGTGAAATTAAAACCTAGGTCTAAGTAGAACTTGTGATAAAAAAATTATAATAAATAAAAATGTAACAAGAAGGGGGGTAAGAAATTCAAACTTATTTATTAAATTCAAAATTAAGATAGAGGATTAAATTTTTAAAAAGGGGTAATGGTTGTTTTTATCTACATTTTCTAATTTAATTTTTAGTTAAAAAGAAAAGAGCTTAATGTTGGAGTTACTTCACACACACTTATGATTTATTTTTTCTAAGGTTTTTCCTCATTTTTTAGTCATAATTAGTCATTATTGATTCTCCTATAATTTAGGGGAGAATATTCCACCTGGAGAATATTCTCTTTCAGTTGACACTTCAGTTTGACTAGTTGAGTTGAGTTTAGATGTTGCATTGGTTTTGTCACCATGAAACATTGAGATCATCACCATGATAATTTGAAATTTACTTGGTATCATCACCTGAGTGGAATTTTAGGCTTGATTCCCTAAGTTAACTCATGACTACTCTTTGTTCAGTCAGTTAACAGACAACTAGTTGACTAGTTAACTCAACTAGGTGGTGGTTCACTCTCGTAACTGCCCGAGAGACTAGACTAGGTGGAAGTTCACTCCCGTAACTGTTGGTGTGTGTCCAAATAAATCTATACCACAAAAATGGTGCATTTTTTATCCTCCATTCGAACTCATTGAGTTATACAAAATAGATCATGTGTAACTTATTCATTATTCACAATGGTTAATGAGAATTCTTCCATTTTTTCTCTCCTTCTTCTTATTTCTCCAATTCTCTCTGCAAATGTGTGTATTATTGTTTAGATAGATCTATTATGTGTAGGTTCAACACATTTACATGTTATCAGAGCCTATGTACTTCTATGCAAAATCTACACCAAATGTTTTTGCAGGTACAGAAGATTGAAGACAACGAAAAGATGGAATTACAAAAAGAATTTATTCTTACACCTTACAACTATTTTGCATGGAAGGAGAAAATATCCATACATATCTGATACAGAGGGTTGTATAGGTTAACCATGAATACTGATATAGAGCCGACATCATCCATAGAAAAATCCAAGTACTTAAATCTCATGGATGAGGCACTTGGAACAATTTGCAGTCTTATTTCTCCCGATCTCCTTTTTCACATATCTTCCTGTAATACTCCCAATGAAGTCTGGAAAACATTTGAAGGGATATTTGGAAAAAATTATGAGATGAGGGGACACATGCTAGAGGTGGATCTTCTCACATTGGATCCAAAAATCTTTAACAATATCCAAGATTTATTTACAAAATTCAAGGATTTATTGTTCCAACTCAATGCTTGTGGGGTTGATAAATCGACAGAGGAGAAACAAATGGTTATCGTAAATCACTCCAAGATTGATCCTGAATTCTCTGTATTCGTATCCAGATTCCATACTGTCATATTTTCCTCTGGAGCCACCTAGAAGATGCCTTCTCTTGACGACTTTATCGAATCCCTAACACAAGAGAAAACCAAGCTCATCAACATGGAAACAATCAAAGGCCCAAGGGCGCATGCACTCACTGTGCATGATGGAATCCACAAATATCATAAATCTAAATATAAAGATAAACATAAATCTCATGCACATATAAAGAAGGAAGCGTACACAAAACCCTTCACCGATGCCTCTATATCTAAAGGGGAAAAGGGAAGAAAAGGGGAGAAATGCATGTATTGTCACAAAGGATTCCATTCTTATCCACATGCATGAAAAAAAATATATATATAATGTCTCAAAAACTTTAGCAAAACAACCTTGGAGATCACATCCCTGAGGGTGCAAAGACGAAGAAGCCAGAAGATCCAAATTGCAAGAAAGGCAATTCTAGCCATGGCTTGATTTCCATCAACTCCTCTCTCGATGCTTGGATTGTAGATTCAAGAGAATCACATCACATGGATGATTTAGAAGTAGTCTTATATTCATTGGATGCATGTAAAGGTCCTCCTATTCTGATGGGGGACAACTCTTCTGTCAAATTCACCGAGAAAGGAAGGATTGAACTCTCCAACAGAAGCTTCGAGAATGTGCTACATGTTCCCTAGATTTCTGTCAACCTTATCTCCGTGTATCAGATGATGAATTCTGGCACCGAAAAGAATGTCATATTCACACCAAATTTATTGGAAATCTACGACATGAAAACCAACTCCATGGTTTCTACCATTGAGGTAAATCATCATTCTAGATAGTATACTTTTTCTGAATTCATTGAACCTGATTTTGCTTTACTGCTTACTCATGCTGATGAAAGTAGTAGGATATGGCATGAAATATTTTGACATTTGAATTTCAGATACATGCAATAGCTTAGCAAGCGCAAATTAGTTGATGGTCTACCAGACATCCATTTCTTGAAGGGAGTATGTGAGGGATGTGTTCTCGGAAAACACCCTCAAGAGAAATTCGACAAAGGAAAGTCTCAGCGAGTTTCCACACCTTTAGATCTAATCCAAAATGACCTCATGGGTCCTTTTCCACATCCATCGATCAACAAAGTGAGGTTTTTTCTCATTTTTTTTGAGGATTTCTCATGTTTTACATGGATCTACTTTCTCAAGCAAAAATCCAAGGTCTTTCAACACCTCAAAGATTTCAAATCCCTGGTTGAGACATAGTCCGAAAAGAAGATCAAAGTCCTCCGAGATAATAACAAATGAGAGTATGTAAATCATGAGATCCATAATATTTTCCATGAGGTAGGGATTCAATTGTAGCATACATTTCCCTACACTCCGCAGCAAAATAGATTTGTTGAGCGGAAAAAAAGATCTCTAAAGGAGATGGCATCTTTCATGATGCATGCAAACTCACTACCACAGAGACTATGGGCCAAAGAACTTAACTGTGCAACATACATCCAAAACATATCTCCCCATAGATCTATCAAGGATAATACCCCCTATAAGGCTTGGAGCATCCTCAAATTGAAAGTGACCCACTTTCACATTTTTGGTTAACGTGCATGGACCCAGATTCCCTCTGAAAAGAGGAAGGCACTTGATCAACAGAGAACTAAGTTCATTTTTGTTGGATACCCCGATGGTGTGAAAGGATATCGGCTTATTGATATTTCCTTGTACCGTCTCATCATTGAGCATAGTGTCCAATTTGAGGAAAGTGTCTCACATGTACCTCAGTAGCCGCATGCAGACACCTTCACTCCACTTGTCTGAGATGATGAACATTCACATGTCGACCCTTCTTCAAATGAGAGTTCTGATTCATAGGACTTAGATGATTTAGACTTAGATTCAGTACAATCGAATGTAGAATCAGAGCATCGAGATGCAATTGCAGAGCCAAAGAAGAGGCCCAAGTGGGCACATACTACTCTTCAGGTTGCAGGGAATCTCGTTGGTGATCCAGCCGATACTAGGAAGACTCGATTTGATTTCGAGGAGCCTCCTATTGCACTCACTACCGCTGAACCTTTGCCCTCCGGGTATCTCTTCTTGGTTCAGTATTTAGATCCGTAGTCTTATGGGCAGGCTATTGGAAATCCATTTTGGGAATCCTCCATGCAAGAGGAGTACAACTCCCTCCTCGAGAAACAGAATTGGGATCTGGCTCCCCTTCCTTTTGGGAGGAAAATTTTCATATGCAGATGGGTCTACAGGACCAAGAGCACAGCGGATGGACATATCAGTAGATACAAAGCTACGCTTGTCGCCAAAGGCGTTCAATAGGTTCATGGTATTAACTATGATGAGACCTTCACTCCAGTAGTGAAGATGGATTCCATACGATTGGAACTTTTCATTGCGGAAGAGAAGGGATGGGAAGTCCATCAGATGGATGTGAAGAATGAATTTCTTCACGATGATATCTTTGAGGAGATCTACATGGAGCAGCCCTAGGGATTTATGCAGGACTCAATTTCGGTCTTTCGACTGAAGAAGTCACTTTATGGCCTCAAGAAGGCTCTGAGGTCATGGTATGCCAAGATGGATTCCTACCTATTGTCACAGAACTTTGTATGTTGTAAATTAGACCCAAATGTCTACATGCTCAGGACGACTGATTCACTTCTACTTTTACTTCTGTATGTCGATGATTTGTTGATCATAGGGTTCTCGACTTCAACGATTGTTGTAGTCAAGAGGATTCTACATGATAGGTTTTTGATGATGGGCATGGGTCCTCTACACTTATTCCTAGGACTCAAGATCAGTTAGGATGCATCAGGCATTAAACTGTCTCAGGCCAAGTTTGCACGAGATGTCCTTGAGAAATTTCACATGATAGACTGCAAGTCTGATTCGACTCCTTTCCTATCAAGAGTCAAACTTGAGGATGTCAGGGAGACTCCACTGGTTGACAAGACATTGTACAGACAACTAGTGAGGATCTTGTTGTATCTCACACACTCTAGACCAGACCTCTCCTATGAAGTTGGCGTAGTTTACAGGTTCATGCAGGAGCTGCATGAGCTACATTGGAATGTTGCAAAGTGTATCCTTCGATATGTGTAAGAAACCATCACCTTTGGGATTCATTATGCAGTAGAATATACATTAAATCTTATTAGGTTTACTGATTTTGACTGGGCTGGTGACAACTGTTACCCATGATTTTGGTCATCATGATGATGTATTGATGATGGTGTACTCAGGCTCTTCATAAGAACTTTCTCCTGAGAAAAGTTACTTTCATCTCTTC
>ML805044.1:97979-131316 GCA_009831015.1 Picea engelmannii | reverse complement strand
GTCCAAGTAGCCAAGCCTCAGCTTCCTCTCCCTTCTTTATCTCGCCGTCGAAGGAGGGAGGTTTGGCCTTTTTGAATTCCTCAAATTTATGACTCTTGGAAGTCTTTTGCTTCTTTTGTTTCTTTTGAGAATAGGAACTGGTCTTGCTACTGGAAGAGCCTTCTAAATCACCAGCTTCCTTCTAAGTGGAATTGTCTAGCACTGGTTCTTTACCTCTAGGGTGGACCTTTCTGGATGTGCTTCTCTCAGTGTGGCCACTGACACGACCACGATTCTGCATCTCAGGTTCATGCTACATTTTTCGCTGTAGGTCGGATAAGCTCTGCAGTAGAACTGCATTAATTTCGGTTTTCTTTTCTTGTTCTTTCATCATCCTTTCATTATCGGCCTTGCAGCTTTGCAATTCGACCATGAGACTCCTCATAGTCTCAGCTAGGCCTGGAGGGGTTCCTATTTCTCTTCTTTTGTCAGAATCTTCATCTCTGTTGTGGGAGCCTTCTCCCACCTCTTGGTGAGTCACCATACTCTGCGTCTGTAGATTCCCACGGTTGATCGTCCGCTTGAGTGAAAAGAGAAACGATGGTTATTAGTCAAGAATTAAATTCATTTTTATAATTTGCGCAAAATTTCATAACTCTTTCACATGCATATACAGTCGGGTTTTCATTTTCCAAGTTTTTAATACTGGACAAGATAGTTAAGTCAAAGGGTTACTCCTCATAGGAGTGCTTCAAACAGAGTTTATGCGCGAATCGTGCATGAGCCCAATCAGGCTGAGTGTTGTAACCATGCTCTGATACCACTTTGTAACATAACCACTACCTAAATCAAATTTTTCCGATCCTCCGTCGGACTTGAACCCTTAAATAACCGTGGAGATCCAACGTAAACTAGCTCTTTCCCTTTTATTCCCCATTCTCAGGTGATCGCGGGTCATGATCATGGTTCAATCTGAACGTAGTGCCTATTTGTATTTTGTGCTCCGGTGCTACAGTAATGTCCAAACATTAGACTCTGCAACCACCGAGCCCGCCAAGGCTAACGTGCGTCCCATAGGGATGAATTCCCACGGGGTCAGCGAATGGCCAATAGGAATAAACTTTAACAGGGGTAGAGAACAGCCAATGAGAAACTCCCATTGCGCGGTTAGGTGGCATACAGGTGGAAAGAGGGAAACGCGACATGGTGGTCGTCATGACAGGGAGGGGCCCCACTTTACACGCCACATTATTCCGGACCCCCCCCCCCCCATTAAAGGTAGAACGACAAGGGGGGTCCGGAATGCATCCTCAGCCGTAGATCTGGGCGGGTGGAATCTGGTCGTCTAGATCTACTCACCACTTATCCTAAAGCATAACTACGTCTTGGTTTAAGTTGACATCACACCTCCACATCTAACGGTCATTACAGATCCGGAGATCCTCCGAAAGAATCTCTTCTGGCCTTAGCCCTCCTGACCATAGGCCTCGAACCATATGACCGTTAACCTGTGACTATGGTCTTATCTTCTTATCGGGGTTTGGGGTTTCGCGTGTCGAGATGCACCAAACCTCTTGTCAACAGAATCCCCGATTTCCCGAGGCACAGTTTCACCGATGCACGCCCCTTCTACCTTGGCTCCTGGCCCATATGACCAAAATTCATAAGTCCGCTACCATATGTCCTCAGTCAACCCTCTCGTCGGGGTTTCCGGGTTCGTGATGCCAAGATACATACACCCACAGGATTCTCGTCTCCTCGAATCCCGATCCTCCGTCGTGCTGACAGATGGCCTCTACTATGGCACTATCCTCTGCCTTTGCTGTGCTGACAGCTGGCCCCCACTGATCGGGGTTTCGCGTTTCGCAATTTCAAAAGGAGTAAACACCACGTCCAAGGGATTCCCAATATCCTGATGAACCAAGCACCGATGGATGGCTTCCGTTGTCAGGACCTTCCCGATATCTCCGGTCTCCTCCCCGCGTCCCTCCAAATGGACGGTCTCGATTCTGTCGAGATTCCGGGACTTTCGATGTCTTGGTTCCTTCGACCTCAGGAATGCCGATTTTCTGATTCTCTGACTCTCGTCAGATTTTTGACACCTGTCCCTCTGAACGGATGGCCCAGATCCTTGTCGAAATTTCGAGACTTGTGATGTCTCAGTTCCCACGACCTCGAGAATCCCGATTTCCCGAGTGCCGATATCCCGGTGGCTAAACCTCGTGCCACTCCTGTTCAATCTGACGGCTGTCACGTAATTTTCCCAGATATGACAGCCCAGATCTGTTCTTCTGCGCACACTCCAGAGACTAAGCTCTGGGCATCTTAACCCTATTCAACGGCCGACGGGATTTTTGAATGAGATCCAACGGCTCAGATTTCCCTACCTTGTGCATTCCTCCACTACTCCGTGGATGTGGAAAGATCCATGGTCCAAACGTTCTCCTGGGTCTTGGAATCTACGATCCCGATTTCCTCGTTGTTCATGAAGATAGAGGGAAAGAGGGAAAGATATGTAATGCCCTCATTACTTCCATCAATCTAACAGTCGTGAATGGCTATGGGTCACCCGACAAAATCTCAGTCGTCGATTTGTTACATATCCCTACACTTCTACCTCGGAACCTTACGAGGGTCATTCCTCCTCGTACAAGGTTAGTAAGACTTGCGCGTTCAAGTCTTTTTTTGGGTTCTTGGTGAACCTTTCGAAGGAGGAAATCTCTGTGAAGAGATCTATACCGGGCATCCCTAGAGATGGATAAGGGAAAGAAACTTCCCAAGAACGGGCTGGGAGCCTAACTTAGCTCAATCTAGGCATAAATAAAATTTCTTTATCCACGTACGTCATGCGTGGTTTCCTCTGTTATGAGTATATATCTATTCATTCGGATCAAACACTGCACAGATATTCTTACACAGAANATATATATATATATATATATATATATATATATATATATATATATATATATATATCATTCTATGAATTTCAAGATACAAATATGTAAAACACTTATCCGAAAATAACACCAGAAATGGGTGAAACTGCTGAGAGGGGTGCTCATTTCCACCCAACCGTAGGCGTAGCGACTGCCAATGGATTTACCACTAGCCACCCCCGAGATGAGACCATGATGCTCTGAGACTGCGTCTCTCTGTCTGCCAGTGACCAGGAGCGAAGGTTGCAATCCTTCCTCTCTGCTATCGCTCACTCTGCATAATGCCAGAGTTCCCCTCGCATTTTCCCTCCTAATCGCTTCTTCCATACGCCTTATCCTCTCGCGAGGTTGTGTGTGGCACGATTACCCTCGCACTGATCAGGCCTGACGACTCTACGTATGGGCGGTTTACCATCCCATCCCTCATCAAGCCATCCACCTACCAGCCTACGAGGCATTGAATTTCAGGGCCAGCGAGCTGCTTTTGGTTCTCCGGGCCAGTGGAGTCCAAATACGGTATTTTAATTCTCGGTGGAAGTTAACGCCACATTTTCAGGTGCCTTCCACCACCATCGTGGTCTCTTTTTCTGCACATCCCCTCATCAGCAGTACTGCAATAAATTCAGAATGTTATTGACATTCATTGACCTCTTCTTCAAGGTCCATTTACATCACATATTCACATTTATGAGTTTGTCATAGTTCTTGGCCAGTCCAGTTATATTTACAAGTTGGGGGAAACAGGGTGTTATAAAAGATTAGGTAGAGAACCTAATCGGAAGAAATATCAAGGTACTAAGATCATATAATGGAGGAGAATACACCTCCAAGGATTTCGGTAATTTTTGTATTGAAGTAGGGATCAAGAGGGAGTACACATTTCCTTACAACCATCATCGAGGAAACCAAGGAAATGACACACGATCAGAGCCTACCTATGATTATGTGGGCAGAAGCATGCATGACATCAGTATATGTTCAGAACATGAGTCCTCGCCAGATTTTGAAGAACATAACTCTCGAAGAAGCCTTCACCGGAGTGAATCCTAAAATTGGACACTTCAGGATATTTGGGTGTCCAATATACTTTCATGTACCCAAAGAAGAGAGGTCCAAGCTAGACCCCTCAGAAAAAAAACATACATTTGTGGAATAAAGTGAATCTTTGAAGTCATATCGGTTCTACATCCCTAGCCAGAGACATATTGAGATGAGTAGAGATGTTATCTTTGAAGAATAGATAGTCTTTCAAAGATCCAAATAATCTCAAATGGAGATTGACAGTGAGACAGTACCTTCTCCCCCTTCAACAGTTCAAAGGGAGACAACCATTACTCCAGTCAATCCAGTTGATCCAGTTGCTCCAGTTGATATCCCCAAAGTCATTGCAGTAGGCCATAAAATGCCTGCCTAGGATCAACAAACTTTGTAGGAGGTAGAGGGCCATGAAGCTCCTCAAGGCACATTACGAGAGAGCAAGAGACCAAAGAGATTTTCAAGCTATTTTTTAGCCATGAGCCACATCATTGATACTGAGCCTTCTTTTTCATGGAGAAGCAGTTGGTCAACAGGTATGGAAAGATGCCATGGAAGAATAATATCAGTCCATCTTAAAAAATGATGTGTGGGATATTGTTCCGAGACCATAAGGGAAGTTTGTAGTAACTTCAAAGTGGATCTATAAGATCAAGAATGTAGCTGATGGAAGTGTCGAGGAGTACAAAGACAAATTTGTAGCCAGAGTATTCTCATAGGTGGAGGGAATTGACTATAATGAGACATTTTCTCTAGTAGCCCGATACACATCCATCCGTACTATCATTGCCCTAGCTTCATCCATGGGTTGGAAACTACATTAGATGGATGTAAAGGCAACCTTTCTCAATGGTGAGATTGAGGAAGAAGTTTGCATAGAGCATCCAGAAGGACTCTTGATACACGACAAGAAATATCATGTGTCCAGGTTGAAGAAAGCCCTATATGGAGTAAAGCAGGCACCTCATGCTTGGTACAAAAATATGGATGGATTCTTGATGAGTTTGGGCTTCAACAAGAGTGTTGTTGATCCAAACCTATATTATCACATTGTTGGTGATGAGTGTCTGACCTTGGTCCTGTATGTGGATGACTTACTCCTCACCGGTTGAGAAAGACTTATTGTTGAATGCAAGCGAGCATTGACTTTTGAATTCGACATAAAGGATCTGGGTATGATGCACTACTTCTTGGGACTAGAAGTATGGCATAGGACTGATGATATTTTCTTGTGTCAAGGAAACTATACAGTAGACATATTGAAGAAGTTTGATATGATAGACTGCAAATCCATGCCTACACCGATGGTGATGGATTTGAAGAAAATGAATGATGCTTCTACTAATTTAGGCAAGAATGATCCACATTTATACCGACAAATGATTGGATCATTGATATATCTAGTTAACACTAGACTTGATATATGCTATGCAATGAATCTACTTAGTCAGTTCATGATTCAGTCGAGACAGACTCATTCGATAGCATCGAATCATGTATTGAAATATCTACGAGGCACAATTGGATATGGCCTGAGATATGCCTCCAGTGTAGACATGAGTTTTCAAGTATATTTTGATGTAGATTGGGCAGGGAGTGCAGTGGACTGAAAGAGCACATTCGATTGTTGTTTTACATTAAAGTCTTCCATGGTTTCCTGGTGCAGCAAGAAACAAATCTTTGTGGCTTTGATTACCGCAAAAGCGGAGTATATAGCGTTGAGTGTGGCAGTCTACAAATCAGTGTGGCTTTGCAAGCTCCTGACATATTTATTTGATCATGAGATGGATCCTAGCATTATTCATTGTGATAACCAAATTTGTGTGAAGCTCTATGAGAACCTAGTGTTTCACAATAGATCGAAACACATTGAGATAAAATATTATTATATCAGAGACATGGTGCAGAGGAAAGCATTGCATGTGCAGTACATTCCTACACATGAGCATATTTCATACATATTCACCAAATCGTTTGTAAAGACGAAGTTCAAGTACTTTCGTGAGAGACTTGGCCTGGTGGAGAATGCCTCCCTAGCTGAGAGGGAGTGTTGATGATTTCATCTTCCTCATACATCCTCCAGGACACGTTCTCCTCTCATATTGAGTTGAGTCGACCTGTGAGAGATCCCATGTGTTGGGTGTGCGCATGAGATGGGTGTTTTGTTCCTCTCTGGACTAAGATGAGATGATGTGTGCCCCTATGTGGGGTGAGGATGTCCATGACATGGGTGTGTTGTTCCTCTCTGGACTGAGATGAAACGATGTGTGCCCCTGTGTGGGGTGAGGATACCCATGAGATGGGTGTTTCGTTCCTCTCTGGATTGAGATGAGACTATGTGCACCCCTGTGTGGGGTGAAGGTGCCCATGATATGGGTGTGCGTCAGTCTCTGGACTGAGTTGTTATGACGTGTGGTCTCCTTCCTTATGGACTCAATTGATTTAGCCTTGATATGGTACTCTAGATGATTCTCCCGAGGACTCAGTGAGATAGAGATTTGTTAAGTAGGATGTCCCTGTGGCTGAGTACAGGTGGACGTATCCCTAGTGATTGAGCACTAGTGGACGTGTGAGATCCTTGTTATATTGTCTGAGAGTAAGATTTACCTGTAACCCTAATTGTGATGTAAAGGGTACAGGTCGACTCCACCATATGTGAAAGATAATTAATGTTTATTGTAATAATCAATTATTTTCTGAGTTATTGAGGTTGTCCATGTTGTGCCAATGGACACCACTTTTTGTTTGTCCAGTCTAGTATAAATAAAGGTGATTTCCCCATTGAGGAAACACACAAGTCACTTGTCATTTGGAAATTTCAGCAAGTACATTTCTAGGGATGAAGTGCACACCTCTCTTGGGTGCAAGTTTCAAGGTAGTAGAACACCCTCTTGTGTGCATTAGGTTTTCATGGTTGGAGGATATTCTCTTGAGAATATAGCAAAGGATTGTTCGGTTTTTCTCCCTTGTTGAGAAGGGTTTTCTTAGGATATTTCTTTTGTTCTTGTGCATGGTTATTCTTCTTGTGATGTTGGTTATTGCAACACTTGTAAATTGTGTAGCTGCATTTGTTCATGGTTCAAGTAAATGCTAAAATGAAATAAACCTCATGCTTAAGACTAGCATAGTGAAAATTCAACAAACAATAGGAGAAGGAAGGAGGCATTAGATCCTATCCTCCCTTGATAAAAATTCATGAACTCCTAATGCAGATCGAAGTTTGGGAAAATTTTCCTTTGTAAGAGACTTTGTGAAAATGTCTACAACTTGATCTTCTATAAGGAAAAAGAACACTTCAATAACTCGATCATGAATGAGATTTCTAATGAAGTGCATGTCTAGCTTGATGTTTTTGTAGCGCTAATGTTGAATTGAATCTTTGGTGATCTTGATGGAACTCGAATTGTCGCACCAGAGGGTGGTCAAATGGTACTACTAGAATCCAAACTCTGAAATGATCTGTCGAAGCCACAACGAGTCTTGCCTTGAATTAACCATTGCCTTATACTTTTATTTTGCTGAAGAAAGAGCAATATCCTATTGTTTTTTATAGGACCAAGTGACAGGTCTATAGAAACGCAAAAAAATTCCTTTATCAATAATAATGGTTACCCCTAATCATAATTCCCAATTATACCTCTCACCCTTTGGAATAGGTGTTGGTTTACTTATGGGATGACTGAGGTTCTAACTATAATATTACCAACAAGCCCTTCTACCATCAACCCTTCTGGATACCAGAAGGAAAAAAAGTGCACAAAGTGCACTATGCAGTCTCACCCGAGATGGCTTCTATGGGTGGTCGTAGGAATTAGATGTCTACAACCCTGGGATGGGATGTGTATCTCTTAGAGGAATTTAACCTACTTATTGTTAACCTTCAAACCCTCATTAGATCTTATTCCAGACCACTGTCACTACTATTCTAATATAACATCATTAACCATTATAGTTGCAAATTTTCAATGAAAAGTATTTATCTACTATAGCACAACATTCTGATCTAAACACTAGCTATAATATTCATTTATTTAGAGCCATCCTGTAGATTCCATTAGTTTATTCTTAGTGCGCAGTGTTATTTCCTTTATCATTTAACATGTTCATCATAACCTTACTAAAGAAAATAAAATAAGAAACACTACATACATTCGCACAAAACATAGATATGTCATGGTTCATCCCCTCATGGGGATATGTCCACAAAGATTTTTCGCTTGGCCTCATTATTCATCTTCATGCAAAATCTAGTGCTACACACTATACATTCCTTCCTTAATTACAACTGATCTCCACAGATCGCAATAATCCTCATAACAATTGGAATTTATAATCTATGATAACTACAACACTTATCTCTCTTCTATAGGGTGTCATCAACAACAAAAACAACAACCATGACCACCCTTTCAAAATCCTAATACATTCTACTTATAAAAAACTAGGAAAAATCCCTTACAAAAACCCTAACCCTAAAAGGATTAGATTTGTCCACTTTCTAGTTGACTCATTAATGGTTGTTCCTCGATCCAACCATTCTCTAAGTCAAAATTTGTCCACTTTCCAACTGTTTCATAGCAGTTTGTCTACTTTATAACTACTTATCTCGGTGCAGGTTTTCCTCTATTTCTAGCGATGTGTTTCCTCCATTTCTAGTGCTCTCCCCTGTTTTACGACGTTGCTTCAATTCCTTAAAAAATTTCTTTATTCTCCCAAAAATTAGCATGTTCCAAGAAGCCCCAAACACTGACATTGTGACTCGGTCCGAGTCACTCATGGAATCCTACATCTTTTACTTCCTTTTCTAGTGCTTCATACATCTCTGCTATATGTTAGCATTGCTCCTTAGCCTACTTTCTCTTCTTTGTCTCTGCTTCCACCATCTGTACAGTGACTAGAGGTATTAATATTTTTCCCCCTCCAAGCCTATATGTTCTCTGTGTAGTTTTGTTGTGTCGATATTCATGACCAACTGCTCTGTCTTTTCCTACAGGGGATCCAATTGAGCCTCTCTTGCAATTTTATGCACTTGCACTGCTTTCTCCTCTGCTTGTAGGCTCTTCATTTCTGTCGAAGTCTTGATTCTCTCGGGAAGTGATATTGTCTTCTATCGTTGTTTTAGATTTTCCATTACTACATGCAGTTTATCTTCCCTTCCTTGCAGGTCTTGTAAGATCCTATTTTCTAAGAGTTTTGTGCACAGTTGGACACTTTTCTCCAACAACTGTGTTATTATTTTTATCACCTGCGCTATGATTTCTACAATTTTTGTTGTGTCTTTCCCTCGCCGTGCTCTAACTTCTGGAGTAGTAGTGGGTACTATGCTCTCCTCCATCTCCTTTATCTGGTCCTTGTACTTCTCAAAGGCCTGCACTATTTTCCTCATATTTTCTTCAGTAGATACTCCCTCTAAGTCTGCATTGTCTGGGATGGTTCAAAATACTGCGCCAATGTACTTCTCCATCTCCTCTAATTTTTGTTGCGCTATCTTATTTTCCTATCCTTCTTGGATGATTACTTCCTTCAGTGTAATATTTTCCTCTTATGCTATTTGTAAGTTCATCGCATTAGACCTTTCTCTGGACTGAATTTATTGTGCGACGCTAATCTGTAATTTATACAGTTCCTTTGTCGGGATCTTGGGCAATGCTAATCCTAATGTCTCAATGTTTTTCAGGTTCTTCTATGTTGTCTCCTCATCAATGGACAACATCTTGGGTGTTATGATAAATTTTACACTCTCCTACGTCGTGATCTAGACTTTTTCTCTTGCTGGCACACCTTCCATAGTCTTCACTGGTGTGTCTTTCTATTATTTCTCTGCCCTTATTTGTAATTTCTCCAACGCAGTCTTTACCACCCGCACCTGCTAAAAAATTGAAGCCCTATAATTCTCTACATTCTCCCACACCTCTGACAGTCAATATTTGACTATTGTGGCTAGTAGTTCCACATCATCTGATGTTAGTGATGTGTGCATTGGTGTTCTGTGGGCCTTCTCCTTCTTCCTAGAGCCACTTGATTTCTCCCATGTTATCTTGTTTTGGGCATATAATGGCTCATATGCCTTTGGAATCTATGTATCCATGCTTGTATCTTGCCAAAATTCTTCCTCCATAGGTATATCATGTGTCTTCGTTTGTACTTCTTTTATGCGCACATGTTTTGTTGTTCCTCTTGGTGCCTTCTTTATGCATAGTGGATCCCCTGTAGAACCACGTTGTGATTTCTTCTATGTTCTTATTTTATTTTTTATGGGGATTCTTACCCCCACTGGAGCTTTCATTTTCTTATTCTTCTTATTGGCACCATTTCTTCTTGTCTGTTGCACGTGAAATGTTCTATCCTACGTCTTAGTTTGTATTGTTGGCGCTGTTTTTGTTATTACTGGCACTTTCCATCCCTCAGACCACTCCTAGACCTCCATATGGATGTCCTGTGTCATCACATAGTAGCTTAGTTGTAGCCACTCCTTGGTTGGGTCCCTCTTCCCCTACAACGACATGCTATGGTGCAATGCTTGAAAATTTTCTATCTGTCCAAACTCTTGTACAGTCTCTGGGGAAATCCTCCATGTGTCAAGTAAGTGTTTATGGATCTCCAAAAAGTATACAACTAATACACTACTATTTATTTTCTTCTCTTTTGGGTATGTTGTGATTCTAAGAAATGTGTAGCGGACTGCACCACACTTTCCTATTCTCTGCAGGAACATACTGTATCTCGGTTCTTTCCATCCTACAAGTGCAATGAGGATGAGTAACCACGAGTAGTGGAGCTCATAGCCCCAATCCTGTGTGTCCTTGCAATCCTCCAAGAAATAATTAAGATGATAAGGGGCCTCGCTCATCAAGCTTCCCTTTGTGCACTATGTTGCAGCTGCTACCACTCCTGCTGGTACTTCCTCCTTTCTACACTTGCGAATTAACTTGCACCCTAGCATCCTTGTAGAAATTCTCCCTAGTTTTACCTATTTCCTCTCTATGTGCCATACTTTGCCTTGATTTCGTCGGAGATGGATTTTTCTTTAGTTTTATCTTCTAGGTACTTCTCTAGATTCTCCCCATTTGTTGGTATCCTAGTGATAACTGTGATCAAGTCCACATTGATAGGCACTAGCCTATCCATACACAAAATTCCTCCATGCACCCTTATTAAGAGTTGCTTCTCGCATCCATTGATGTGTTTACCACGCCCAAAGTGTGATATATCCATAAAATTCATGATCCCTATATTATAGAGCCCTAGGATTCACTGCGCATGCTCCAACAGTGGTGCGCCTGATGGGCCCTCTCCACTACTCTCCATATAGTTATGTTGCGCCAAATATGGGAATTTCACTGTGTCAACCACGTCATGATCGAAGTATTTCATCGTGCCTACTCCTCCCACCATCTCATCATCTGCAATTACTCCCTCTAGGATTTTTTGCATTACTATTTTAAACTTTTCCTGTGTGCATGATATTCCTTGTGCACTGCTCTCATCTCGTGCCTTCTTCTTCCCTTGCAGGGATGACACCCCAACCTCTTCTACTCCTTGATGCTCTGTTTCATTCTCTTATTCTAGCTCTAGGCCATGTTGCACGAAATTTGTGGCCTATTTGCCTTGTTGTGGCCCTTTTCCCCTGGACACGTTAGATTATGTCCTCTTTGCATCCTCCTCAAGTTGTCTGGCCTCTTGTGATATGTTTCCTTCTTCCTCAATATGCATGTTATGTGGCTCATATTCCGGCGTATGGATCTCATCCACATCCACAACCGTGGGCATGTCTTGCATCCCTGTTTGTGTCACTCGAACACCACTTCTCGTGTTTCTCCCATCCCTACTTGGTGCTCCAATGCATGGTGGTGACATCTTGTTAAGATTCAGACTGTTGATCTGAAATTCTCAACCTGCTCTCCCAAATTCTCACTCTCTCACACTTAGACTTCTCTCTTCGTTCTTCTCCTTAGCGAAAAAACAGAAATGACCACATTTCACCCCCTTTTCCGACTTTATGGCGGGACAACGAAATGACAATTGTTTTGCACTGACATCTTTCACTTTTTCCCTTTTTCCTGCATGCTCCACTTTTGTACTTGTCAACTATTTTCCAGCGGATAGTGTCTTCAACACTGGTTTTTCTGCGACACACTGTTAATTCGAAAAAAAAAAAAACTTCTATATTCTCCTATCTCTTTGTCTTTTTGTTACATTTCTTCTTTTTATGGATTTTTTTCCTTCTCTTCTAACATCTACTATATACAATATGTACAATCATACCTTCTCTCTCTGTTTTCACCTCATGTTGTTAGGTCAACTGTCTTGATACAACTTTAGTCAAATTCCATTCACAAATCCTCTTAGATTCTTCCCTACAAGATCTTTCACTTTCAAAACACCTCCATTTGTGATGGCCTCTACCTGATAAGGCCTTGACCGGTGCATCTTGAATTTCCTAGGGTGTTGTAAATACATTCTTTCATAGAGGAGAATTAGATCTCCTTCCTTAAATATTTTCTTCTTTATGTGCCTATCATGCCAAGCTTTGTCCTTTTCTTTATGTACTTCCTGGTGGAATCCTCCTAAAATTATGTCTTCTTCGAGCTCCATGAACTGATCCAATCTTTCTTTCACAACTCCTTCTTATGTCATGTCGGTGATTGTTGCAATGTGCAGACTAGGTACTAAATAATCCAATGGAACCGATACTTCATGCCCATAGACCATTCTAAATGGTGTATTTCCTATAAGCTTCTTGCATGTAGTCCTCTAAGACCATAGTATTGTTGATACCTTCAAATACCAATCGTCCCTATTCACATTACAAATATTTGTCAATGCATTCTCTAGAATCTTGTTAAAATCTTATATTGTACCATTTTCCTAGGGATGGTAAGGTGTGATCTTTTGATGATGTATCTCAAATTCTTTTGTCATAGATTTTATTGTACTATTAATGAAATGGGTTATCTAATCAATCAGAAAAATTATAGGAGATCCAATGATCCAGGTGGATATCGGTGGCCAGCCACCTTTTCCAAATGGCTCAAAACAATTTTCTGGCAATTTTGGCAATTTACTATTTTTAGCAGGCTTTAACTTCCGGGGTCATTTTGAGGGCCTAAATGAAGGTTTTTCGAGATCAAGGTTCTCAATGATAGACGAAGGCATGATTGAGCCCCCAAAATGAATCTCCTCGATGATACCTTTCCAACGAGCTATCATACACCTAAAACGAAGATCATATGCAAAAGTTACGACCCCGAGAAGTTGATGTACTAACTTACCCAAATGGGGCCCACATGACTTTTGGCGGTTCATCTCCTAGGGTTAGGTTTTTGGATGTCTAGGAATTTTGGCATTCCTGTTTATTGTAAAAAGGCCTTCGAAGCCTCATTGTAATGATCTTCTTGTGAATGCGAGTAGCCGTCACATCTCTTCTCAAAGATAAGCTGCCACCATTCTAGCGAGTCTTTCACTCTATATTTTTTATAGTCTCTGTACATTTCTTTCATTAATAGAAATCATGTATTATTGTATCTATGTGTTTATGGTTGCATCTCTGATATATTTCTGTTATATTATTGTATATATGCGATATCTATATGCATTTGTTTATTATATCTCCGCTCTCATTTAGTGTCGAAAATAATCCGGATCATCCAAATCTGGTCACCACGTTCTCAAAGAGAAACTATGCTACAGTTTCCACGCTGCAATCCTTCACTCAAGTTGCTTCTTCTCATTTGGTTAAGTATTTTGTCACAGTGATGATGTATCTAGCTCCCGATCTCCTTGCTGGTGGGTTAATGGGCCCAATGAAATCCACATCCCATTTATCAAAAACATGTACTATTAATGTCATAGCTTTTATTGTACTATTAATGAAATGGGTTCCCTAATAAATCAGAAAAATTCTAGGAGATCCAATGATCCAGGTGGATATCGGTGGCCAACCACCTTTTCCAAATGGCTCAAAATAGTTTTCTGGCAATTTTGGCAATTTACTATTTTTAGCAGGTTTTAACTTCCAGGGTCATTTTGAGGGCCTAAATGAAGGTTTTTTGATATAGAGGTTCTCAATGATATTCAAATTCATTATTGAGCCCCCAAAATGAATCTCCTCGATGATACCTTTCCAACAAGCTATCATACGCCTAAAACCGAGATCGTATGCAAAAGTTACGACCCTGAGAAGTTGATGTACTAACTTACCCAAACGGGGCCCACATGACTTTTGGCGCTTCATCTCCTAGGGTTAGGTTTTTGGATGTCTAGGACTTTTGGAATTTCTATTTATTGTAAAAAGGCATTCAGAGCCTCATTGTAATGATCTTCTTGCGAATGTGAGTAGCCGTCACATCTCTTCTCAAAGATAAGCTGCCACCATTCTAGCGAGTCTTTCACTCTGTATTTTTTATAATCTCTGTACATTTATTTCATTAATAGAAATCGTGTATTATTGTATCTCTGTGTTTATGGTTGCATCTCTGATATATTTCTGTTATATTATTGTATATACGCGATATCTCTATGCATTTCTTTATTATATCTCCGCTCTCATTTAGTGTCGAAAATAATCCGGATCATCCAAATCTGGTCACCACGTTCTCAAAGAGAAACTACGCTACAGTTTACATGCTGCAATCCTTCACTCGGGCTGCTTCTTCTCATTTGGTTAAGTATTTTTTCACAGTGATGATGTATCTGGCTCCCGATCTCCTTGTTGGTGGGTTAATGGGCCCAATGAAATCCACATCCCATTTATCAAAAACATGTAAAGTTACTTGGGGCATAAGTGGAATTGCATCCCTTGTGGATGGTTTTCCCACCCTCTGATAGACGTCACAAGTCTGATAGTATTCCTTTGTGTCCTTGTGTACTGTAGGCCACCATAATCCTATGCACAACACATTTTGTGCTATGGTATTTCCTGCATAGTTCCTTCCAGCTATACCTTCATGTGCTTTTGCTAACACCATGGAGTGTTCATGCTCCATCACACATCTTCTTAGAATTCCATCTGCACCTAACTTGTATAAATGACTTGCAATCAACTAATAGTATGCAACATGCACTACCAATTGTTTTTTCTGTGTGACATTAAATTCCTTGGGAGCCATTCTTGTGCTCAATAATCCAACAATGTCAACAAAACAATTATCAACAATCTAAATAAAAAATAAGTTAGCATCAGGAAAATTATCCTCCAAGTTCTTTGGCTCCTCTCCATTAGTAATTCTTGATAGATGATATAGTCCTGCATTCAACTTCCCTAGTTTTACTATGATTTAAAAATCATATTCTTGAAACAATAACAACCATCTATAGATCATTCCCCCAACATTGGCTCATTAACTACGTACTTCAATGCGGAAAGATCTGTAAACATCTTAAAATGTTGACCCAATAAATAATGTTTGAACTTCTGTACGACATATACCATAGCCAAACCTTCCCTTTCTATAGTACTATAGTTCTTCTCAGACTCAAATAACTTTCTACTAGCAAAATATATTGGGTGATCAATGTCTTCTTCACCTGGTTGTGTCAATACTGCTCCAACTGCAATGGATGAAGCATCCACATGCACATGAAATTCCTTTTTCCAATATGGAAATCTCAGAATTGGTGATGTCACCATCTTCTCTCCCTTGTATGTCCAAGTTCTCTTGGCATTCATCATTCCACTGAAACCTAAAGTCTTTCTTTAGTAACTTCTCCATGGGTGCAACAATCTTTGCATATCCCTTTATGAATTTCCTGTAGTACCCTGTGTGGCCCAATGTTTCTCTCAACTTGCACATTGACTTTGGTGGTGGTAAATTGACAATAACAACGATCTTTGCAGGGTCTACTATCAATCCCTTTTGGCATACAATATGTCCACGTAGGAAGAAAAACAGTGTATTGAATATACATTTCTTAATGTTCAAGTAAATCTGACATTTCCTACATATTTCTAACATTAACCTCAGAATTTATACATGGTCCTTCAATAAATTGAATATTGTCCAATCATCCAGATAAAATTTTAAAATTTTATGTATAAAATCCTTAAATGCAACTACTACTACTCTGGAAAATATTGTTGGTGCATTCTTAAAAAAAATGGCATGAATGTGTACTGATATGACCCCCACTCTATTGCAAATCTAGTTTGGTACTTGTCCTATGGAGAAATTTTGATCTGATGGTAACCTGAAAATCCATCTGTGAAAGAGTATACTTCTTGTCCTCCCACGTTCCCTAAAACCTCATCTGTAAATGGAGTAAGAAAAGGATCATGCATGCATGCATCATTTAATTTCCTCAGATACACACATATCATAATCCCACCATTCTTATTTTCCTGGACCACCATTGGACTAATCCACTCTGATTCTTCCACGGGTTCTATGATTCATGATTCTAGCATTCTATCAATTTATGCCTTAACTTTCTTCTTATAGATGGGGATTAATCTGTATGGTCTCTGGCTAACTAGCCTTGCATCTGGTCTGAGGGGTATATTCATTTCTCCAAGTTCTCCTACTACCCCTTTCATCTATGAAAATGTGGCTATGAATAAATCACTATATTCGCACATTAATTCAGTTATTTTTTCCATTGTCTCACTGTCCCAGTAATCTCCATTGATGGTTATCCTGGGATTCTCTTCAGTCCCAATATTGACCTTTTTAATCTTCATTGGTGCAGTAAATTATTTTTATTGTAACTGGGGTCCTTCCAACCCTCTTTCTCCTTCCCTTATAATATATGTATGTCACATGGGTTTTCTTCTACTTCTTCATCCTCTACGTCCTGATAACAATAAACTAGTTGTTCAAGTGTTTTTTCTGTAATCTTTGTCTATTGTCACTGTATCTACCCCAGACTCTTCAAATATCTTCTTTTTTATCCTTTGTAATGCTAGATCCACCGATGTATTACCACTTTCAAATGCAAAAGTCTTAATAAATTTCTTGTTACATTGTGCCCCAACTCACAGTTTCTCTGCGCAGTTCCTACTCTTTGTACCAATTACCTGGTATTCCTTCTAATGTATGAAAAAATTAATCCATCCATTCCCCTGGTTGTACCAATATCCAGTTAGTGACACAATCATTTATGTGATGTCTTTTGTTCCCTCTTCCACCATACTTTTGTAAGGGTCTATCTTGATGACTCCTACCAAATCTCATGCGCATCAGTCACTTACACTAATACGAGTCATGAATTACCTCCTTATCTGCACTATGCCATCGTGCAGGTGTGTCCCTCAATGCTATATCCAAAAATAATAATATTTGACAATCCAAAACCTCTGATTCAAACTCTGTTGGGAAGTTTCTAAATTTTCCTCTTCAATAAATATGGGAAATTGTCTTACTTCTATCCCAACCCATCTTACTGCGCGTGTAAATTTGGCGCACCTCCTAGTAGAGACTTCATGCAATCTTTGTTGTGAGTTTTATACTCCAGTATCCAAATCTGACATGTTGAAATTGATACTCCTCCAACTGAGTACTCCATCTGCAGTTGGATTCACATAGTCTTCTTCTCATGTAATAGTCCTATATAGTTGGTTCACATCATCTTCTAGAACACTATCAGGCACAAGTTCTACATATATTTCACAATCTAAAGGATCTAAAGGTGACACTACCCTAAATTTCCCATCTTCAAATATCATCTTTCTAGTCTTTAAATTAATTATGGCTTGATTATCAAAATACCAATCAATTCCCAATAGTGTTGGAAATGGTATAGACTCATCCACCATATCTATTACCTCAAAATATGTTGTGGTGCGCACACCATATAGATACACTGTTTTATTCTTCAATATACCTATGGGAATCACTCTCTACTGGTTTTCTAGCTTCAATTGGATATTGGAATACCCTAGTGTAGTTTCTTCCATTGATTCCCAATTCTTCTTTTGCAAAATGTTGACATCTAGTCCTAAGTCTAGGATAACATTTCCCATGTTAAAGTCTCCTATATTTTCATTCAATATGAACTCTCTGTTAATTCTTTTCTTTTTATGGACTTGATTAATCTTCTTTGGTTATGTTCCTATCCCTTATTCTATGCTATATTTCTCAAGCATATTTTTAAACAAATCCATGGCATTCTTATCATTAAGTAATTTAAAGCAAGATTCTAGGAAATTATTTAAGTTACTTATTTTCTCTATTTTCTCTCCTTTGTAAGTATGATCCAAAAACTGAGTCATATCAAAAATAGGAGTATCTACCTCTGCATAGTTTTCGATGTGGAGGCTTCATTCTCCTTCAGGAACTCCTTTTTCACTTCCTTGAAAGTTTCATTTTCCTTCTTTGCATCAAACTGTTGTTGTGGCTGAGTGTTCTTTTGAATCCAACATTGAGATTCCTTCTTCTGATCATGTGCATTTTCTCCTGTCCGCACTTCTCCTCTAGTACTATATTGATCCTCCTCCTAAGATCCCTTATTTCTTCAACAATCCATTGAACATTCTGGTTATTCAGATTCCTCTTCTCCTAGATATTTGTCATTAACTTTGGGCAATCTTTTGTCACGTGATCTATTGAGTGATAGCACATACATGATGCTATTGGTTGAGGAAAATATCTGGCATAGTGTCCTTTCTATTGAAAATTATGGAATATAATAGGCCCTCTACCTCTACTCATTTATCCTCTTCCTCTACCTCTAAATCCTCCTATGTCCCCATGTGGACCCATGTTCTATTGATGATATTGTGGTGCTTGATTATAATGTGGAGGTTGTTGAAACCATGGCACCGCTTTAAATTGTTGTGCATTGACAAAATGTGTCGCAGTCTATCCTGTCATAAACTCATCCTACATCATGTATGCATCTGATGTTCTTTCCTTCATTAACTCCAAATTTCTATAGTTTTTGTCTTCATGCCCCACTGATTTACAAAAGTTACAGAAATTAATCTTCAGTTTTGTCTTATACTTCTACATCATAGGGCAGTGAAAAGAATCATGCCCATGTGTCTTGCATATTTCACACCAAGGCCCTCATGTAGGAAATGGATTTGGTAGCTCTACTCCTAGGTACTACACAAATTTCGGACACTCATTCTTTTGATGTCCATATGATATGCACAGGGTACACCACACTACTTCTCTTTTCTCCCTATTCTTATTCTAGTTTAATTGCAATGTTAGGTTCTTTAGGTCTTCCTTCAGCTCCTCTATAGCTAGAACTGTGTGTTTATATTGATTCTCCTCTAACTGCTTTACTTCTTGTAGTGCCTCTCCTTGGTTTTGAAATTTTTGTTGTCTCAATGGATGTTTGAAATGTAGTAACAAAGAAATTATAAAAAAAATTCTATGTTGCATGTTAGAAATGGGATACTTCAAATTAACTTTCAATGTCTTAAACTTCTAATCGATGTCACATACGAATTCTCCTTGTCTTTGTCTAACCTCAATCATCTCATTCATAAACTGATCCTCTGAAAATCAGTGATCAGTGCATGTTTGATCTCTGCTAATGTTCCAGACACACCCTATGTATTGTTTAATTCTAGGTTCATGTACCAATCCAGCCCGTAGTTTCTGAATGTCATTTGTAACTGCGCTGCTTTGTTTTCCTCATCAGTGATTGTTTTTTCTTCCCATACTCACTCACACACAAAAAAGTGCTTCTCTAGGTATTTTATTCCATCCACATGGAACTTTGGTAATATTATCATTGGATCTACCCCTTCCATTGTGGAATGTGTTGTACCTACTCCGCGCGGTACTACTATCTATGTACTGTTGTTAGGACTTGAACTCCCACTAGTATTTCTACTGGTAATTCCACTTGTACCACTACCTGTACTACTTTCGGTACTTCCACTTGTACCCTCACTTATATTCTGATCTCCTAGCTTCCTCTGACAGTCATTCACTGGTTCTCTAAACAACTCTTTCTTTGTTGATGTGTTAATCATACATGGGGTTATAGGTTCTACACTGATTCGGATCTGGATAGGGGTATCTTCTTCCTCATTAGATCCCACTCCACTAGTATTTATTTCATATGTGGTGCACATTATTTGTTTAATGCGCTCCACAACACCGATATGATCTACCACTTCTTCATCACTCTCCAAGCCTTCCCTCTCAGCTACTGCTCTTTTATTCCTATTAAGCTTATATTGGTAAGGTCTACCATTGCACATCGTTCCTTCCTTTTGCATAATTTCCTAGATCTCCTCTTGATCCATCATAATAGGATATTTCTCTTTATTGTGCTCTTTTCTATCCATTTCCCTCTCCATCTCATACCTTCCTCATGTTTCCCCTAACTCCCCCAGGCACGCAGTGTAGTTTAGTTGTTTGATTCCATGGTTAAGACCCCTTTATCATTCAATAATCTCTTGATCCAAGTGTACAATGATATGATGTACCTTCCCCTTAGACCATTAAGAAACTCCTTCTCAACTATAATGTAAGACTTCTATGTATCTACTACAAACTCAGTGATATAACCCACTACAATGTTGTCTAGCCAGAAATCTACCGCGCACGTGAATTTGTTATTCACCCTTTTCAATCGCGCGATACTTTCTTTTGTCCACTCCACAGATCTAAATCTATTTTTCGGATGGGTATATTTCAACTATGTTATCCACTCCTACAATAGTGTGGGAAACTCACTAAAGAAAATCTCGTGTATTTCACTGAATATGTGTCTTTCCAAATATTGTCTTGGATTAAACCTAGATATTCTATTATCTTTGTCGGAAAACTTTTGTTCTTGGACTATAAAACATCTTTCAATCTCCGCTTTCATGGGGTTCCAAACTAAAACACCCCCTTTCTTAATTCCTCATGCTATACTATATGATGCATCCCTCGCGATCTAATCTTCTAAGTTCCAACCGACAACAAAACCATTATTGGTTTACTTATGGGTTGACCCGAGTTCTTACTATAATATAACCAACATACCCTTCTACCATTGACCCTTCTAGATACTAGAAGGAAACACAACACAAAGAGTTCACTGTGCAGTCTCAGCCGAGATGGCTTCTATGGGTGGTCGCAGGACTTAGATGTTTTCAACCCTAGGATGACATGTGTATCTCTCAAAGGCATTTAACCTACTTATTGTTAACCTTCAAACCCTCATTAGATCGTATTATAGACCACTTTCACAACTATTCTAATAGGACTTCATTAACCATTATAGTCGCAGGTGTTCAATGATAAGTATTTATCTACTATAACACAAGATTATGATCTAAACACTAGCTATAACATTCATTTATTTAGAGCCATCCTTCAGATTCCATTAGTTTATTCTTAGTGTGTAGTGTTATTTCCTTTATCATTTAACTTGTTCATCATAACCTAACTAAAGAAAATACAATTATAAACACTGCATACATTCACACAAAACATAGATATACTATGGCTCACACCCCTGGGGATATGTCAATGAAGATTTGTCGCTTGGTCTCTTTATTCATCTTCATGCAAAATCTAGTAGCGAAAGAAATTTGGGACAAAGTTCACAACATCCATGAAGGCGATGACAAGGTCAAGAAGGCTAAGCTCCAAACTTATAGAAGATAATTCAAGAGTTTCAAGATGAATGAAGAAGAAAAATTTTCAGCCTATCTCCTCTGTATGGATGAAATTGTCAACACCATCAGAGGACTTGGTGAAATAGTTGCAGAACCAATTATTGTGCAAAAGGTGTTGAGGTCACAGTGTTAAGGTTGCTCCCCTTGGTATTTGATGCCAAAATTTCTTCCATTGAGGAAATAAAGGATCTAGATAAATTAACAATGGATGAATTCCATGGGATCCTCACTGCATATGAAATGAGGATTGAAAAGAAAAAAACATCAAAGAAAGAAGCAACTTTCAAAACCTCAAAGAAGATGAAGAACAAAGAACAAAAATCAAACAATTGTTTCAGCTATGAATCAGACGTGAATGGAGCAAATTTTTTGAGAAAACACAAAAAGGGATCTAGAAAATATAAAGGTAAGTTTCCCTTTAAATGATTTAACTGTGGAAAATTAGGACATTTTGCTAGTACGTGTCCATATACGAAAAATGAAAGTAGTGATAATGAATAAGACTATAACACAAAGGGAAAACATAATCAACACAAAAATAGCCACAAACAGGACAAGCATGAAAAGAAGAACAACTCTTATAAGAAAAAAGAAGAGCCTCTACTCAAAAGGGTTCGGTGACTCATCTTAAGAAATCAATTCCAGTACTGATAGAGAAGAAACTCTCTTTATTGAAATAAAAAAAAAAGATTGATGAAGACAAAGAAATGGTGGATTCAGAAGAAGATGAAAATGATCAAAAAAATGGAGAGGTGGATCTTGAAGAAGAAATCATGTGTTCCTTAAGCGAAACAAATAAGTTGAGGAAAAAGAATTTGAAACAAAAAGAGAATTTGCAGAAATATGAAGAAGAGGATCGTGATTCAAAAGACAAAATGTCACAAAGGCTTGAATAATTAGATAAATATTATCATAAGCCTAAAATTTCAATTAGAAGAGGAAAGAAGGATAGAAGAAGTGGTGAGAATCCTATTGAATAAAAAGGAAGAAAATTGCAAAGAGCTAGAATATGAAATTGTTTCCTTAAGAAAGGAACTAAAGAAAACAACTATTGAGTCAAAAGTTAAAAAGAGTGTTGAAACCTTAGATGATATCATCAATTTTCAAATATATCCATTCATTAAGTTTGGTCTTGGATATGATTTTGTTGTTTCCTCCCTACGTACACCTAGCCTTGCTACAACTAGGGAAGTTATATTTGTTGTAGATAAGTATAGACTGGTTTTCTAGGAGAACAACCTTTTGTTTATTGTGTCGAACTAATTGATGAATTGCATGCTCCTTGCATGTCAACATTTGAGGATGTTGTTACGAATGACATTGTTTTTTATATGTCAAGTTTTTATACTCTTGTAAGGGAAGTTGAACCTGGGTCTACTTCTTTTTTAATCAACCTGGATTTGCTAAGACCAACTGAACCATGTTTGACTACTGTAAGAGATGAACTCCCATTTATGTTCGATATAGATATTGTCTAGATTGACATAAATTGATTATCTTGCATTGTTGTTGCTAGTGTTCGTACTTCTTCAGGACTGTTGGTGTATCATGTTTGAGCAGTTTTTGTAGATAGATCAAATGAAAGGGGGGAAACTATGAGCTATGTAATTTTTCTTAAGAAAAAATTGAAGAAATTCAGAATAGAATATTGTGCACCAATCAGCACACCCATGGTCATAGGTTGTACATTGAGAAAAAATGATGAATCTCCACAAGAAAATCAAACATTATACAGGTCAATGATTGGAAGCGTGCTATATGTGAAAGAATTAAGGCCAGACATTATGCAAGCAGTAAGATTAGTTGCATGATTTCATGTTGCACCAAAAGAAACATGTACAAGTAGTAAAAAGTATATTCAAATATCTAAAGGGAACATTTTACTTCGTCTTATGGTACTCAAGAGGTGAATATTTTACTCTAACAACATATACAGATGCATATTGGGCAGGTAGTGTTGATGACATAAAAAGTACAAGTGGAGGAGAATTCTTTGTGGGAAACGGTCTAGTGTCTTGGTTGAGTAAGAAACAATATTGAGTCTCTTTATCCACAACAAAATCCAAGTATATTTCAGCAACAACATGTTGCGCACAAGTTATCTAGATGAAGAAAACATTGTAGGATATCAAGGTATAATATTATTAGTCAATCTCAATCATTTGCAATAAAAAAATTGCAATCAAAATTTCAAAGAATCATGTTATGCACTCAAACAAGAAGCATATTCCCATCAACTAACACTTCCTAAGAGAACATGTACTTGAACTAAGTGTCAATATATAATATATTTCCACTAAGGAACAAGTTGCAGATATTTTCACCAAACCCCTTCACAGAGAAACATTTGAATCTCACACAAAATGTGAGTGATATCCCTCTCATATCGTCAATAAAAAAGAACAACTCAGGGGGAGCATACCTTTGTAATTAATATCAAAGGGAGATAATCATAGATAGGGGGGAGTTGAAAACAAAGGGGGGAGAACTAAAAGTGACAGTGGACTAAAAGTGCACACGGTTTTAAAACCATCGTGGTATTTTACCCATGGTATGTTGAAAAATAAATTAAAAAAGAAAAAAGGGAGAAATTAATTATTTATTTAATTAAATTTGTGTCTTTTCAAATGAACATGGTTTTTCATTTAGAACTAATGGTAAAGTATCAAACGAGAACATGGTTGTGATAAATAAAGTCTGTGGGTGAAAATGTAATATTCTTATGCATATCATTTGAGGAGTGACGATTAAATATCGTTCAATGAGCAATGATCAAATATTAGCAAAGATCATATACGGTGTTATAGAAAATAGATCTAGTGTTCTAGTAAGAAAAAATTGTAAAGGTATATCTGAGGCCGAAGTAGAAGAAGAAGCAATAATATTTGGTCAAGGAAGAGAGAAAGAAGAAGTAATGAGCGTAGAGAAGATCCGGTGAAAGAAGAAGTAACAAGTGCAAAGAATATTTTATGAAGATAGAAGAAGCAAGAAGACAAATGAAGTAATTTCATACGAAGAACTTGTAAACTTGTAATTCGGTTGGTTCCTGCATTAAAAACAATAGTGGGATTAGTTTCTCCAACATGTCGGTGCCTACAAACAACAATGGGTATTGGTGTCTCCATTAGGTCGGTGCATACAAACAATAGTGTGGATTGGTTTCTCTAGTAGGTCGGTGCCTACAAACAAAAAAAGGGATTAGTGTCTCCATTAGACCATTGCCTACAAAAAATAGTGGGTATTGGCGTCTCTAGTAGGTTGGTTCCTACAAACAACTTGTAACCATAGGTTGGTGCCTACAAATTTTTAAAAAGAGGTTGATGGGTAAACTATATGTACTAATTTCCCTCAATTAAATTGTCAACCAGGGTAAGTAAACATAGATTTTTGACACAGTATGAGTCAAGGAAGAAAGAAAAGGTAATAGAAAGATTAACTAGCTAAGGAGATGGTTTACCCTAGGGATCATCACTCTTTTCAATTTACAATTCTACTTTAAAAGATGACTTTTAAAATCCATTTAAACATCATACTCTATGTTAAATATATAAAGCAACATTTAACTAATGAGCTTTAAGCAATCTAGGACTATGAACTATTTAATCTAAGTAGATTTAAACAATCTAGGACTATGAACTATTTAATCTAAGTAAGCAAATTTCTGAATGAACAAGCAATCTCTAAATAAGCAAACAATCTGTCAGAATTATCTTTACACGTGAACTCTATTCTTAAAGAAAAAAAATCACAATTACTTTTATCTTGTAGAGAATAAACCTTATCTTTACACTAATCTACCTAACTGAAATCAAGAGTGTTGTGACAATATTCAAATGTGATGATTATGTCTACGGTGGTGAACTACATCACAATGACATTTAATCACTAATGAAAATTCAAGTGGAATCAACTCAATGTTAACTTCTACAAAGAAATGAAAAGTATGGATAAGGCAATTTATAGAAAGCTTTACCATCATAAAAAAAAACATTAAATGTTCTTGTAATCCATGTGATCTATAAACATTGTGCAGAAGAGATTCAAAATCAATCACTTGCTCTATCACACTGATACTGGAAAATACTCTGTACATAATTGATAATTCATGCAAACCTACAAACTCATAATGGGTACTAATTAAAAATCATAACTAGGATATCATTGAAAATCATAACTCGAAATTATAACTAGGATATCATTGAAAATCATAACTCAAAATCAAATTTTATCTTTTCATGTTGATGCTAGAAACATGATTAACAAATTATGCAGATCTATAGAGAGTATTTGAAGATTACAACTTAAAGAAATGGACATTGTCTAAATAGCTACTCTGCAAAGTGATTTATAGCTTATGAAACAAAGAAAAGAGACATGATGGCATAGTTAAATAGTTGATAAACAAATGAATTACAACCTGCAAGAAAGATGTTAGGAATCTAAATATAAACAAGTAAACATGGACATCCACACATGATCTGTGATACACACATAATCCAGAAAGCGAGTTGCAAGTTAGGAGAGATATACACAGTGATACAAATTAAACAAGCAATTCAAAATTAAAGAGATATACATAGTGATACGAATTAAACAAGCAATTCAAAATTAGTGAATTATGAAAGGAAAATACAAATATGCAAAGATATATTGATATGCACAAGCTACCCAGACCATTTTTGGGACCCCCAGAAGATCGTGGAACTACTTTAATGGAAAAACACAGTCACTGAATCATTATGACATTGATATTAGTCACCAAAACAAAGTGTACAATGAAATTGAAGATAATGTCTATGTGTATAAAATATGTTTTTCTTCATGGCATAGACAACAGGTATTTATAGAGTTTATACAGAGCTTGATAGGTCAACCACTGGAAGGTTTGACACTCTCTAAAAAAATAAATTCATTAATGTTCATCAACAGAACACATCTCCTCCAATAGCCTCGTGCGCTCAAAATAGCAGTCATTGTAACTACCCAAGTCTTAATGCGATGAGTTCCATAGATGGAGGGCGTGAGTGGGCACAAAACCCATGTTTATGATTCTCCCATCGAATCCCTTTGATATGATAACCGCCAACTCCACTGCGCTTTGAGTGCCGGATCGAGTGTCGAATGGAGGCCTGGACGAAGGACTTGATGGAAGGTCGGATCATGTTTTTGGCCTGTTGCAAGCAAACAAGAAACGTTAGGACATTGTAATCATACAATTGAAGATGAATTAACATAAAATTATTGCAAAACAATGCTTACACATACCTCATGTTGTTCCATGTAGAATTGATGCACAAAACTTTACAATGCCTTTAAAAAGAACTAAATAAGAGCATAGAGTGTATAATTTTCGTATGAAAAAGGGATTTGGTCATTGGAAAAACAGTCAAAACACCAAATCAACATTTCTCCCATGCCTAAGAGTTTGTAGGTCCCTCTGCAAAAAAAAATGGATCACTCGACATAGCTATATTCGTGAAGGAGGGGGTAGAGTAGCTTTAGAAGCTTCTCCCTCATGCCCTAGGGACTTTGTGTTAGGCCTTTTGCGATGTTTCAATTGCATCCTGAGACTGTGATTTATGGTGGTCATCTGATCGACTAATCGTTGAAGAGAGTTTACTTTTGCTCGCAGAACAACATTGTCATGGTGCAAATGTTGATCCACGGTTTATCATTCTAACAACTTTTGAAGAAGTTGAGCATTCTCTTTTTTCAATTTCTCAATAGTTAGGGTTTGATCAGATGGATCAAGAGAGGAAGGCTTAGGATCCTTGATACATGTAGAAGGTATATCAATTTTAGAAGAAGGTGTAGGCATCTGGGAGGAGGGAGTAATATTGTTTTTGTGAGGAAGACTTGGTGTAATAGGTTTAGATTTGATCTCTTTATCGAGATTAGACTCCTTTAAGCTATAGCCACTTCTTTAAGTTTTTTTTATGAGGGATCTCATGGTCGGAAGACAATTGAATAGGATCCGAAGTACTTGGAGGTTTTACATTGAATAGGATCTGAAAAAACTTCTTTAAGTTTTTTTTATGGGGGCTCTCATGGTCGAAAGACAATTAAATAGGATCTGAAGTACTTGGAGGTTTTATATTGGACTTCCCACTCATACTTCGGGTGCTTCTTCAAAATAATTTCCCCTTGAATCGATTAGCTCCTCTCCTCTTTGTAGGAACCAAAGGAAAATCTTGATGAAATGAATAATGTAGATTCTTAGGTTTAGAATCGATAGGTGTTGAAGGTAATGGAGAATTATCAGCATGCTTCTTAATTTTCTTACCAGATGAGGCTACAGGGGAATCAATAGTTTTATTGTCTTTCTTATCATACATGGAGATAGTTTGAACTAGAGAGTTTAGAGTTTTTGGAGAGTGAGTATTAGGTGGGGTAAAAGTCCCTAAATTGATCGACTTTTTACTTGTCTTAACTATGAGATTGGGATTCAAAAATTGGTAGAGGAAATCTTCCCATGGTTTACTCTAATTCTTCAATTTTGATATAACAAGAAATTTAATGAGGCCATGGTGAAATAAACTGTGGTGAGGGTTGGCCTATTTTTTACGGACCTGGGAACACATCTCCTTGAGGATTTTCAGAAAATAGAATGGAAAATTCAGGTGTTTGTTGAATTGAAAATGGGCCAAAAGACAAAAATGACAAGCTTTAAAAACATAGTACCTACCTTCACAAGTGATGATCTTGGTAGTTATGATCAAAGGGTTTATTAATTCATCTTTGATCCACTCTTTCGAATACCCTTTTTCTCCAGAGACATTTTGTTATTCGGGCTTGAACACCCTGTTATAACTTGGACGTGCAGTTGATGGTGTTTGAACCATCGATCCCCAACCCGTGGAAATTTTGTGGCCAAGTAAATGGATTCCTTGAAGACTGAAAAGACCAGAGACCCTACGCGATCGAGTCTCCCATCGAACCTGGGAGAGAATTGGAGAGAGATGCCATCATCGTGCCCTTGCATATGGGTAAGGAATGGTCCCTAACCCACGCGGAGGAAGACTTATCGATACGCTGTGAATTCTGGAATGGCCAGTGGCTCAGTGTAGGAGGAGGGTTCATAATGGTTGGGCATGGTTACAGAGCAAGGGATAAGTAGGAGGCTGAAATCGGGCAGAGGGAGAGTGTGATATAGCAAGAGGAGGATGAGCGAAATAGGTAGGGTGTGAGCAATCAAGACGGGGTACCCGTTTCTTAATGCAATTGTGAAGGAAATGGTTGAATCATGGGTGGATTCATCATACATGAACTCCATGTGTGATCATAATTGCGTTGAGTTTTAATTTGAAAGGTTTTTACTTTGGAGGTGAAACAAAATCGTGTAAAAAATTAGATCAATGTTCAAGTCTTCGACTTGTAAATTTGATCATAAAATGCATTTATAATTTTAATTTGATCACAAAATGTAATTTGAAAATTACACCATTTAATTCATCTAATTCATCACTACAACATGCGTAAATTAATTCGAGTGATCATACCTGAACACGATCATCATAATTTAGAGTGTATACAATACCTCATCCGATCCTCCATATCACACTCCATCCGGTCCTCTAGATGGCACTCCATCCAGTCCCCTGTGTAAGTGAAAACTATCCAATAGTAAGCAGACATTCGCCCATAACACTCAGATTGGATGATTTATGGCAGGCATGGTGAATAGGATCATGGATAGGATGACCATGAATAAGATTATAACATCCATTTTTTATTGTCTTTCTCATCGATCTAGAACAATACAATTGACTTGTTCCTCTTTTCATAGGCTTGTAATATAGATGGTAGTGAGTATTTAGAATTTGTTATCGATCTATAATTGTTACAAGGAACAGTTAATTATAAGAAGTGTTCCATTGCATAAATAAAAATTCACATCAATCTTATAACACACAAAGTTATGTGAGCAGTATAAAACTTATCATACCAATACAAATCATTGTTGATATCATAGCCTGGGATATTGTAAAAAACCATTTGACATAATTTTGACAGATATCCTACTTCCTCTTTTCATGGCTTATAATACAGATGAAAGTGTTTAGCATTTGTCAGCTCAGGAAACCCCTTCCCCACTCCTAAGTATTTTGACACCTCACAATCAAAGATATAGGGAACCAATCAATTGTCCCAATAGCCTAAGATGTACAGTTTTTCAAGTGTAGAGATAAATTTCACACATTAGTCTAGCAAGATGGTTAAAATATGGCACGAACTGTAGGACAAAACATCCTACATATAGTTAAGAAGAGGTAGGAGAGAGAGTCTTAGGATTGTCTTAAAGTTAGTTCCCAATGGAATATTGATGGAGATCATTTACCTTTGCTTAACCATGCATACTTATTTTCATCTTTGCCTACAAGTAGTGTTGTACATTAGGACATGTTTTAAGATTTAGGAATTTTATGTATTGTTTTTCAAATCATCACCCTCTCCAGGTAGAATGCCCCACTACCATCAAGCCTGTTCAATTCTCCAATGGGCTTACCTAGTCATACCATAGGCCAGTACCCGCTGCCAGTAGACCTGTTTAGTATCCCGACTGGTTATCCTCTTACACCCTTTTACAACAGAGATTGTTCCACCATCTTTTAAAATTTGTGTATAAATATTTCTTTTTGCAAGAATATGGGGAGTCATCTCTGAATTTTTTATTTATTTTGGACTGGGATGGTATTTAAGTTAGAGGATGACTCTTATTTATGTATTCCTTATAGATTGTCCTTATGTAATGGATACTTAAGTGGGTGTGGCCAATCTAAAGATATCATATTGTCAAGCATTTTTAATGTGTAGTGGATGGTACCATTGTAAAAGAACAGAAAGGTATCTTCAGTCCCTACTCACTTTCTTCTTTTTTGAAGTTATATTGATGTTTCCATGGTTAAGTATTACCATATATTGTAAAATCGTCCATATACACTTCCACATAATCATGAATGAGGTCAGCAAATATCCCTAATACTGCTCATTGAAATGTGGTAGGAGCATTACACAAACCAAATGGCAAGACCCTATAGCATAGGTTCCCCAAGGACAAGTGAAAGTATTCTTGTTGTGATCCTAAGGTGCTATGAGAATTTGGTTGTATCCATCATATCCATCTAGGAAGGAAAAGTATTGCTTCCATGACAAGGTATCCAAGACTTGGTCAATGAAGGGAAGAGGAAAATAATCTTTGAGAGTGGCCTTATTAAGCTCCTAGAATTCAACACAAATCCTCGATTTTCCGATCACTTTCTTTGGAACCACTACAAGCGAGGATACCCATTTACTACCAGATATTGGATAAATAAAACAGGGATTCAATGGTTTTTGCAATTCCTCCTTTACTATATCCTTTAGTGCTCGATTCATCCTTCTCTGGGGTTTCCTAACAGATGTTACTTCTGTCTGGGTATATGTGTGATGAATGCATATGTCTAGGTGTATACCCTTCATATCGGTATATTCCCAGGCGAATGCTCCTGATTGGTCCTTAAGGAAATTCACTAATTGTTCTTCTTGATCTGCATCTAGTCCAGAATTTATATGTCAGAATTTCCCATGACTAATCTCATAAGGCATGGTATAAGATATGGCAGATTCATCTATCTCAAAAATAAAATGTGTTGAAGGCAAAGTTTATGGGTCCAACTTTTCTTGAAATTCTTCACCAAACATGTACTCAAATTGGGGAAAAGATTGTGGAAAATCAACACACGTGATTGCAAAAATAAATTGATTTAGCACATTCTTCGTTGTTTGCTCCTGAAGTGCCCAGGAATGATCACTAGGAAACATAGGTTCTTCCCAGTTCTTATTCTCATATGGACATTCAAGCAACCATAGATTATACATAACAGGTTGAGTTGGTGGGTATATGGTAAGATTATGTATAGAAACTCCATTAGAGATACTCATTTCACCTTCTCTACAACCAATAAATGCATTGGTTGTGGCCAGCCAAGGTCTTCCCAAGATAACAGGATTCCCTTTAGCATGATCCTTTGACTAGATGACAAGAAAGTCTACTGGATATTCCCATGATGCTAATGTGACTATGATATCATCCAATATTCCTTCAGGTATAAATTTTGTCTTATATGCTAATTCCAAAATAGTTGAGGTAGGTCTAAGGAGGGGTTTCAATTGTAATTAATGGATTCCCCTAGGTCTATGAGAGTATTTCCAATGAGAACCTTATTAATGGTTATTGCTACTACAAGATTCCCTGGGTTTTCATACTTTATGACCCTAGGCTGCTCTGATATGTATTCAGGAAATTCTCTTATCAAATGTACTATCGGAGGGTCTTTTTGCTTCCTACCTAGTTTCTTGATACACAATTCCTTGATCACCTTAATGTAAATTGGAATGTCCTTTATGTCTTGTAATAGGGGAATTTTGACACAGATATTCTTCAATTCATTTAAAATGTCAAATTCTGGTCAAATTGTTGGTTTCTCAATTTCTAATCTTTCTGGATAAGGAGGGGATTTTGTAATCTGTGAAGATTCAATTTGGGGAAGCTTATGTTCTTGGTCTTTGGGAATAAGAATATCTTCCCACTTAGTGGCATCTGTGGGTTGGTCGGGAGTTTCATCTTCTTCTTCTTCCCAGTTGACTACTGAATGCCTCTGTCTATCCAGAAATTTCCTTGACCTTAGTTGAATCTCATGCAATGGAATAGGAGAATAACATATGTTGGGAAGGTTTTTAGATCAACATTATGAAGAGGTTGAGTTGGTTTGTTATTAGGTTTAGGCATCGTTTGTGATGGTAATAATGTTGGTCTTGGGGAGATTGTATTTTGAAATTATTGGGGTTGTTGTGGAATAGGAGGTAAAGGTGGGGGAACAAAACCTGGAAAATGTTGTTGGATGTTTAGTGGAAACTGCAGGTAAGGATGAGTGGGCATAGGAATAGGTGGAACCTGAGTGTTTCCTTGGGTATTCCCTGCTCTCCATCCTTGTAGCCAAGGGTGGTGTGAAGCATACTCTGGAGACCAGTTTTGCCAATTTGGTGAGTTCCATTTTTGTGGTTGTTGATAATAAGGTGGAAATTGAGGTGGTATATCCTGGTATGTAGGTTGAATCCTAGGATTTCATGGCCTCCTAGGTGCATAAGAATATTCCCCAGGATCCCCAATTATGTAAATGGATAATAAACCGGACAGTGATGGTCATTTTTCAGTTGGGTGATCTTCAGTACAGAAGCCACAAACTAAAATGTTGTATAGTGGGAATTCCCTTGAGGAATGCTTCCTCCTACACCTTGGACAAAATATGCACATTGTTGCATTCTCTTCCTCCTATTTCTTCTTAATATTTAAGTTGTCCAACTGGGAACCTATTGTACTTAGAATATCGGTTTTGAAGTTTTCCAATAGTTTTCCTATTTCTACCCTTGTAATACCACCAGAACTAACTCCTTTTAGGTTTCTACTATAAGGATCTCGAACACTGTTTCTAGTTTTGGCCCTACTCCTCGAGTAATTTCTACACATTTCACAGATTTCAGTGAATGGTTTATGGGATATGTCTCCTGATTCCATCAACTTAAGTGTCTATAGATATTCTTCCAAAGTTCCTTTAAGGAAAACAATCATGACTGGACTATCTGGAAGGTCATGACATTTCGATTTCTGTGAAGTATAAGCAAACCATTTCATGTAATCTTTGTTAAGCCCTAATATTGGCTCATTACCACTTAATTGGGGCATATTAGATTAGTAATGTTATTTTATTTATGTCGGCTTTAGGCCATTAGTTGTGATTTAGATTAGTAATGTTATTTTATTTATGTCGGCTTTAGGCCA
>ML805044.1:32024-54391 GCA_009831015.1 Picea engelmannii | reverse complement strand
GGGAAATATCTGTCTCTGTGTTTCTCATATATGTGAATGATGCTGAAAGTGTCATTGTTTATTTCCCTACATTATTGTGATCATCATTCAGTGTCTCTACAAAGAGTTTAAAAGAACCATAATTGTTTAAGCACGGTAACAACAGATTCACCCCCCCTCTCAGTTGTCCAACAGGTGCATACGTGGCTAATGACACAACACCCATGTGGTAATTTATCGATTGAGGCCCCATGTTACACATTATTTTCATCACCCCTATGACCGTTAATGATGTAAACCTATCCTTTGTCTTTAGAAGGATCAATTGTCTTAATGCCTGAAGAAGAATGAAGATGAATTTTCCCAAAGAAATGAAATTATCTTTTCCTTTGCAAAAAAACCTATCAAGAATGATCATTGCACATTTCCCAGTGTTAAGGGTGCGACGATTCCAAATCATCACCCAGTAGCGTGTGACATCGTCACACCTTGCTTAGTGTTAACGGTGCGATGATTTTCCGTAAGAAGGAAAAAGAGAAGCTTCTCAAAAGTTCTAGAATGAAATATTTGAAAGAATGAGATGGCGATCCAAATGGATATCAATGGCCTCCCACCTATTCTAACTGTCTCATTTTGGAAGTTTTCCATTTTGCCAGTATTTTCCTGGTTTTTGGGTCCTTGACTTTCGGGGTCGTTTTGAGGCCCGAAACAACGTTTTTAGCGCTTGCTATAGTAAGAATATAGACAGAGTTAGAGTATGACGATAACATGTGCATTCCTTGGATATAAATTTCCAACGGTCTATTGTGCGCCTAAAATGAAGATCGTATGAAAAAGTTACGACCCCAAGAAGTTTATGTACTAGTTTACCCAAACGAAGCCCACATGACTTTTGGCGCTTCATCTCCTAAGGTTAGGTTTTTGGATGTCTAGGGTTTTTGACATTCCTATTTATTGAAAAAATGACTTGAGAGCCTCATTGTAATCATCTTCTTGTGAATGAGCTCATTTGTCACATCTCTTCTTAAAGATAAGCCACCACCATTCTAGCAAGCTTGTTTTCCGCTGCATTTTACAGTTTCATCTTATTTCCTTATTGAATAGAAACCAATTTTACTGTATATCTATTATTCTGTGTTAAGAATATTTTGATAATAACCTGTATTCATTTCATTCTTCTCATAAATTATAGATCAGTGGTATCAGAGCGGTCTGCTCCTTGTTGTTCTTAATGCATGTCCCCAACAAGGTCAAGGTACAAAGAATTAGGTCTCGAGCTTGTTTCTCTTCAGGAAAAAATCTCTCGCACACCCAAGTGACCTCTCATGGTGGGAGAAAATAAATATGATGGGACAGGAGAGCCCTTCAAAATGTTGCTCAAGGAATCCCTCACGCAATAGAGGAATGAGATGATGGAAATTTTTGCGCAAATCCTTCGACGACTACCAACAAGCGATGCACCTTTCTCGAATGGAGGAGTCACCCCCTTAAAGGTACAAATGAACTTTGATATTCCTATATTTGAAGGTCATTTAGATGTCGATGTTGTAGACAAATGCTTGAATATTCTAGAAGGGTATTTCTCTGTCCATAACTTCTCGAATAGAGAAAAGATTACTTTTTCTCTCCTTAAAGCCATTCCCCATGTCAAATATTGGTGGAAACTTTCTGCAAGAAGAAGGAAACAAAGGAACCATCATTATTTACATTTGTGGTCACCTGGGAGTCCTTCAGGGATGTTATTAAGGAACAATACTACCCTGTTGGAAGCTATGATGACCTATACACAAAATGGACCACACTGCGACAGGAAAGAGACCAAACAGTGCTTGAGTTCACAAAGATCTTCCATACCTTGCACACCAAGCTGGGTATCAAATATTCTCAGCACCATCTGGTGCTCAAGTATCATGACGGTCTACATAGATACATATAGGCCAAAATGGAGTTTTTGGACATCTTTTCCTTGGACATGGCCTACCGATATGCCGTTAAAATTGAGCAAAATCTCAAACATAATATGCAATAATTTGGGCCTGGGAACCCCTCACAGAAAAATCTAGAAAAGGGCAGCCCCAACCCGCAAAAAAAAGGATAGAGAAAAGACAGATCACCTTAGGAAAACTAGTCCAAGCCACAAGCAAAGAAGGACACAGGAAAGACAAAGAAAGATACCAGGAAGTGGTGTGAATTCCATAAGATCCCTGGGCATAACACTATTGATTGACACTCGCCTCTGAATTAGATGTGGGTTCTGACTCTGATTTAGAACCAGAAAGGGGGATACAGATCATTGATGCAGAACCCAGTGCTACTGTTTCTACCACCAAGCTCCATCCCAGTGAACCAAATGAGCCAAAGGAAGGTGAGCACATTTTTCATTCATAGATGTGGTTGAAGGGTACCCTGCTACACTTCATTGTTGATAGCCAGAAGAACATCATCTCAGCATAGGTTGTCAACTGACTCGCCCTGCCAATAACGTCGCACCCACAGCCTTACAGCATCGGGTGGCTGCGCCAAGGAATCAACATCCACGTCAGCCAACAATGTCGCATGTCATACGACATCAAGCCCTTCAAAGACAAGGTATTGTGTGATGTTTCCCCTCCCAAAGATTGTTATGTTATTTTTGGACAGCCATATTTATGAAAACGTCATGTTGTATATGAGTCTAGGTCTTGCAGTGTTATTATTAATTTGAAAAATAAATTGTGCAGGATACCCGAGGTAGTCCCACCTAGTGCTATTTCCTTGATCTATGCTAAGTAATGCAACAAGGTTATCTCTTAGATGGGGAAGTTTGTCTTCTTCGTGATTCACTCTCGGAATGAGAGAAATATTGCAACCACATCTAGGGTCTCTGCGGTCAACCTCTCCACACAATAGAGGCAAGTGGATAAGGTCGTGGAAGAATAATCGAATATATTCTCCTCACCTATTGAGGTACCTCTACACTGTCAGGTCGATCACCCCATCGATTTGACCCCCGATGCACCATTGTCCAATGGGCCAGTCTAGCATCGCTCTTTGTTAGAGAATGAGGAGATCAAGCGAAAGATCCAATAAATGCTCCACAAGGGGAACATCCCTCCCATATCATCACCTTGTGGGAGCCAAATCATGCTGGTACAGAAGAAAGATAGGACTTGGAGACTCTGCATTGATTATCGAGCCCTGGTTAAAATCATAGTCATAAACCCATACTTGATTCCATGAATTGATGACCTCCTTAACCAGCTCACAGGGGCCAAATAATTCAATAAGATTGATCTGAAGTCTGGCTACCACCAGGTCCCGATAGAAAAAATAGATGTATGGAAGATTGCCTTCAAGTGAAAGGAAGGTTTTTTTGAATGATTGGTCATGCCCTTTGGTTTGATGGTTTGAAAAATACTCCAGCCAATTTCATGAGGATAATGGACGATATCTTATGACCATTCACCAATACTTTTGTAGTGGTGTATCTGTATGATATTCTCATTTACAACAAGACCTGGGAAAAACACTTGTAGCATATTCAACAGGTTCTACACACCCTTCAACAACACAAGCTATATGCCAACTTGGAAAAATGCTCCTTCGGCATTGACATGGTCCATTACCTGGGCTACATCGTTGATAAGCATGGTGTACATGTAGATCCAACCAAGATCTAAGTCATCTGTGACTGGCCAACCCCACCACACTCACTGATCTTTGGAGCTTCTTGAGCTTTGCCAATTTCTACTGCAGGTTGGTGTTGGTATTATCCCATATTGCATGGGCCCTTAGCTAAGTAACCAGGGGTGGTAGTAAGGATAAATTTGTGTGGGGACGGTCCCAACAACAAGCGTTCGATGAATTGAAGAAGATTTTGTGATTAGCCCCATTACTTTCACTACCAGACCTGCAAAAACACTTTGAGATCGAGACAGATGCTTCAAACTATGCAGTGGGCATCATTCTCACTCAACACGACCACCCCATGGCCTATCATAGTGAGACACTATCATATCTTGTACATAAGTACCCTACTTAAGAAAAGGAAATGTACTCCATTGTGAAAGCTTGCCTCTAGTAGAGACATTACATCCTTGGGAAGAAAACACTCATCCACATTGATCATAAGCCACTGCAGTTCATACAAACAGAAGGAAAATTGAAGAATGACCGCCATCAAAAGTGGTTCACATACTTGCAGCAATTCCACCTCAGCATCAAGTATAAAAAAGGAATGAACAACTGTGTCGCTGATTTCCTCAGCAAATCTCCAGTCGTGGCACTCACCATGATGCTAGAATCTTTCATCCATGACACCTTTGGATGGCCCCAACTCTATGATACATACCTGGACTTCTCCACCACCTACCAAATATTGGGCGCAAACGCATTTTCTACTAATTTCCATCTTCAGGATGGGTTGTTGTGTCATCTGGGCCATATCTGTGGAAGAGTCACTAATTGTTCTTCTTGATATGCATCTAGTTCAGAATTTATATGTAGGAATTTCCTAGGACTAATCTCATAAGGCATGGTATAATATATGGTAGAGTCATCTATCTCAAAAATAAAATATGTTGAAGAAAAAGTTGTTGGGTCCAACTGTTCTTGAAATTATTCACCAAACATTTACTCAAATTGGGGAAAATATTGTGGAAAATGAACACACGTGATTGCATAAATAAATTGATTGATCACATTCTTCGTTGTTTGCTCATGAATTGCCTAGGAATGATCACTAGGAAACACAGGTTCTTCCCAGTTCTTATTCTCATATCGACATTCAAGCAACCATAGATTATCCATAATAGGTTGAGCTGGTGGGTATATGGTAAGCTTCTGTATAGAAAGTCCATTAGAGATTGTCATTTCACCTTCTCTACAGCCAATAAATGCATTGGTTGTGGCCAACCAAGGCCTTCCCAAGATAATAGGATTCCCTTTAGCAGAATCCTTTGAAGGAATGAAAAGAAATTCTATTGAATATTCCCATGATGCTAATGTGACTATGATATCATCGAAGATTCCTTCAAGTATAACTTTTGTCTTATCTGCTAATTCTAAAATAGTTTGGGTAGGTCTAAGGAGGGGTTTCAACTGTAATTATTCTAAGGTAGTAATAGTCATAACATTAATGGCTTCCCCTAGGTCAATGAGAGCATTTCCAATGTGAAAATTACTAATGGTTATTGTTACTACGAGATTCTTTGGGTTTTCATACCTTCTGACCCTAAGCTGCTCTGATATGTATTCAGACAATTCTCTTATCAAATGTACTATTGGAGGGTCTTTTTGTTTCCTGCCTAGTTTCTTGATACAAAATTCCTTAATCAACTTAATGTAAATTGGAATTTCCTTTATGGCTTGTAACAAAGGAATTTTGACATAGATATCCTTCAATTCATTTAAAATGTCAAATTCTAGTCGAATAGTTGGTTTCTCAATTGCCAATCTTTTTGGATAAGGAGGGGATTTTGTAATCTGTGAAGATTCACTTTGGGGAAGCTTATGTTCCTAGTCCTTGGGAATAATAACATCTTCCCACTTAGTGTCATCCGTGGGTTGGTTAAGAATTTCATCTTCTTCTTATTCGCAGATGACTACTGAAGGCCTCTGTCTATCCATAAATTTCCCCGACCTTAGTTGAATCTCATGTAATGGAACATGAGAAATAACATATGTCAGGAAGGTTTCTAAATCAACATTGTGAAGAGGTTGAATTGGTTTTTTATTAGGGTTAGGCACCGGTTGTGTTGGTAATGATGTTGGTCTTGGGGAGCTTGTATTTTGAAATTGTTGGGGTTGTTGTGGAATAGGAGGTAAAGATGGGGAAACAAAACCTAGAAAAAGTTGTTGGATGTTTGGTGGAAACTGTGGGTAAGGATGTTTGGGCATAGGAACAGGTGGAACCTGAGTGTTTCCTTGGTTATTCCCTCCTCTCCATCCTTATAGCCAAGGGTGGTGTGATGCATACTGTGAAGACCATTTTTTCCAACTTGGTGAGTTCCACTGTTGTGGTTGTTGATAATAAGGTGGAACTTGAGGTGGTAGATCTTGGTATGTAGGTTGACTCCTAGGCTGTCATGGCCTCCTAGGTGCATAAGAAGATTCCCCAAGATCCCCACTTATGTAAATGGCTAATAAATTGGGCAGTGATGGTCATTTTTCAGTTGGGTGATCTTCAATACAAAAGCCACAAACTGAAATGTTGTCTAATGGGAATTCCCTTGAGGAATAATTCCTCCCACGCCTTATACAAAATATGCACATTGGTGCATTCTATTCCTCCTATTTCTTCTTAATATTTAAGGTGTCCAATTGGGAACCTATTGTACTTAGAATATAGCTTTTGAATTTTTCCAATAGGTTTCCTATTTCTACCCTTGTAATACCACCAGAACTAAATCCTTTTAGGTTTCTACTATAAGGATCTCGAACACTCTTTCCAGTTTTGGCCCTACTCCTCGAGTAATTTCTACACATTTCATAGATTTCAGTGAATGGTTTATGAGAGATGTATCCCGATTCTATAAGGTTAAGTGTCTCTATATATTCTTCCAAATTTCCTTCAAGGAAAATATTCATGACTGCATCATCTGGAAGATCATGATATTTCGATTTCTATGAACTATAAGCAAACCATTCCATGTAATCCTAGAGAATCGTGTCCTCTAATTGTTGAATTCTAAAAATATCATTACGAGAATCCTTAGATTTTCAATAGTCTTGGTATTTCTTAAGAAGTATAGCTTTCATATCTTCCCAAGACCTAATAATAGACTCTCCTAAGCCCATGAACCATCTTAGTGTAGAATCCTTGAAAGTGGCAGGAAAAAGTTTTAATTTCTGGGAATCTTGCAAGTAGTTATAACTTCTACACAAGATGCCAAACTCAAACAAGAAGGTATGTAGGTCCTCACTTCTCTTACCATAAAAGGTGGGAACTGTAGAGAGTGGTATTTGCTTCATGTTGATATTTTGTGTGGTATCCAAAATTGGAAACCCGAAGGTGGTTTTTGTTTGGTTTCCAACTTCTTCTCCCTCATCATGTCTCACATGGTTGTGATCCTCCTGATCATCCATACTAATATGATTCACAAAGAGAGAATACCTGAATGGTTTTATCCTTGAAGATAACAAAGTGTCCCAAGGTTCTTTTTCAATAAGGGTATTCCTTCGATAGGAAGATTTATCTACTATTTGGATGTCTGAGACTTTACTCAAGAATGTTGAAACCATTGGTTCCAAAGTTGTTGTTTCAACTTGGGATACAACTATATTGGTTGAATTTCCAAAGAGAGCATTCACCTGTTCAGGATCAATCATATCTACAAAGTTAGAGTCCCCTGATGGTGGTGAAAAGGAAAAGGTTGTGTTGGTTGGTTCTGATGAAGGTTTGAGTGGTCTTCCCTACTGTCCCACTACTGTTGATGTCTTAATGTTTTCTCTATAGTTTCTCCAGTTTTGGTCTCTTCTGAGATTTTTTTAGCTCTTTGGGTTGAGTTATCCCCTACTTTCTAGTATTGTTCTACAAAGTTTATGGGTGGAGTGTTCGTTCCTCCAAAAAGGTTAGAAGGAACCTTGATCAAAAGTTTTGGTTTGGTTTTGATATATCTAACCTTTGGGTCCCTAGGTTTGTTCATGAATGCAGTACAAAAAGAAAAACTAACATTGGGTTTGGGGGAACTTGCTATAACAGATGCACGGGTTCTTACCTCTCTTCTTAAAGTTCCCCTGCCACCAGACTAGTACTAAGGATAATAAATAATCTACTTCCTAACTATTTTTTACCTTTAGAAAACTCCTCGACAACGATGCCAAAAATGATGGTCAAACTATATGTACTAATTTACCTCAATTAAAATGTCAACTAGGGTAAGTAAAATTAGATTTGTGACACATTATGAGTCAAAGTAGAAATAAAATCTAATGGAAATATTAACTAGCTAAGGAGATGGTTTACCCTAGGGATGAACAGTCTTTTCAATTTACAATTCTACCTTAAAAGAAGGCTTTTAAAATTCATTTAAACAACATACTCTATGTTAAATATACAAAGCAACCTTTACTGATGAGATTTAAGAAATCTAGGACCATGAACAAGTTAATCTAAGTAGATTTAAACAATCTAGGACTATGAACTGTTTAATCTAAGTAAGCAACTTTCTAAATGATCAAGCAATCTTTGAATACACAAACAATATGTCAGAATTATCTTTACAAGTGAACTCTATTCTTAAAGAAAAAGCTCACAATTACTTTTATCTAGCAGAGAATAAACCTTATCTTTACACTAATCTACGAAACTAAAAGAAATAGTGTTGTGACAGTATTCAAATGTGATGATTGTTTCTACTATGGTGAATTACATCACAATGGCATTTAATCACTAATGACAATTCAAGTGGAATAAACTCAATGCTAAATTCTACAGAGAAATGCAGAGTATGGATAAGGCAATCTATAGAAATATTTTCCATCATAAAAACAACATTAAATGTTGTTGTAATCCATGGGATCTATAAACATTGTGCAGAAGAGATTCAAAATCAATGGCTTGCTCTATCACACTGATATTGGAAAATACTCTGTACAACATTGATAATTCATGCAACCTACAAACTCATAATTGGTACTAATTAAAAATGATAACTCAAAATCATAACTAGGATATTATTGAAAATCGTAACTCGAAATTATAACTAGGATATGATTGAAAACCATAACTCAAAATAAAATTTTATCTTATCATGTTGATGCTAGAAACAAGATTAACAAATTATGCAGATTTACAGAGAGTATTTGAAGATTACAACTTAATGAAATGGACACTGTCTAAATAGCTACTTTGCAAAGTGATTTATAGCTTATGAAATAGAGAAAAGAGGCATGATGAGATAGTTAAATAGATGATAAACAAATGAATTACAACTGGCAATAAGGATGTTAGGAATCTAAATATAAAAAAGTAAACATGGATGTCCACACATGCTCTGTGATACACAAAAAATCCAGGAAGCGAGCTGCAAGTTAGGAGAGATATACACAGTGATACAAATTAAACAAGCAATTCGAAGTTAAAGAGATATACACAGTGATACAAATTAAACAAGCAATTGGAAATTAGTGAATTATTAAAGGAAAATACAAATATGAAAAGATATACTGATATGCACAAGCTACCCAGACCACTGGTGGCCCCCCAAACGGTCGTGGCACTACTTCAATGGAAAAACACAGTCACAGGATCAATATGACATTGATATTAATCACAAAAAGAGAGTGTACAATGAAATTCAAGATATTGTCTATGTGTATAAAATATATGTTTCTTCATGGCATAGACAACAAGTATTTTTAGAGTTTATACAGATCTTGAGAGGTCGACCACTGGAAGGGTCGACACTCTTTAAAAACATAAATTCATTAATGTTCATAAATAGAACACATCTCCTCCAATAGCCTCATCCGCTCAAAATAGTGGCCACTGCAACTACCCAAGTCTGAATAAGATGAGTTCCATAGATGGAGGGCGTGATTTGGCACAAAACCCATGTTTATGATTCCCCCGTCGATATGCTAACCGCCAACTCCACTGCGCTTCGAGTGTCGGATCGACTGTCGGATGGAGGTATGGATGAAGGATTGGATGAAGGATTGGATGGAAGGACGGATCACATTTTTGGCCTATTGCAAGAAAACGTGAAACGTTAGGACATTGTAATTATAAAATTGAAGATGAATTAACAAAAAATCATTACAAAACGATGATTACACATACCTCATGTTGTTCCATGGAGAATTGATGCACAAAACTTGATAATTCCTTTAAAAACAACTAAATAAGAGGGTAGAGTGTATAATTTTCATATGCAAAAGGGATTTGTTCATTGGAAAAATAGTCAAAAAACCAAATCAACATAGGCTTTTGTTGTTTTCTCCCGAAAGGGTTTCCACATTAAATATTGTGTCTTCTAGTTGTTACATTTATGTGATTTCTTCATTATGGTTGATGAATGTTAAAAATAAAAAAATAGCATTATATTGATTCATCCCCCCCTACTCAGTATAAGTGTGTGATAAACACTAATTCTGTAAGGTGTCTTGGATACTGGGGAATCTCCTGGTACCAAATCAATAATGAAAGACATGTCTCTCTTTCGTGGAAATCATGGGATTTCCCCAAAAACATATTCAACATATTTCAAGTCTAGATGGTCTTCAATACTTTCCACTTTATCTCTGGTTGCCTCTTCCATATGGGATGCAAAAATTTGGCATCCCTTCCCAAAACTCTTTTCTTGCTGCATAGCTAAAATTTCTCTAACAACTACAACTCTCAGAATGCCTTGAATCTTTCCTTGTTTCCCTCCCTCATCAAGACAATTTATGGTATTGTTATAACAGTATAGAATGACATGGTCTTTTTCTAACCAATCCATGCCAATTAGACAATCATATGAACCCAATGGTATGATGTTTTAATCTACCTTTGTGTTGAGTCCAATCATTTCTATTGGAAAATATTTAACAAACTCATTGATCTTTCTCTTATCCCCTGTAGCTAATTGAACTAACCAGTATTTATTATGCTTACTCCTTTCCAAGTGAAATATTTCAATAATGTTAGAGTTTATGTAACTATGGGTAGCTCCAAAATCAATTAAAATGTCTATGCATTAGTTTTCAATCTTACCTTCCACTTCAGTTATGGGGAATTTATACTCTGCTTGCTTGTTGTCTAATGATGCATAAATATTTGACGTGCTTCCTCCCATATCTTAATTGTTTCAGCCTCGGAATGTTATGAATATTCCTCATTATTTTTCCTTTGTGGTAGAGGTCCCTATATAAGTGATTTCCCTCACATCCTTGGCATTATACATGTTTCTACTTTGACCTTTTCCCAAATGAATCTATTGTCTTTTACTTGTGTTTGGATGGTTGTCCTTACATGTTTTCTTGGGACATGGTCTTCAAAAAGGGTGGCTTAAAAACTTTATGTCTTTTCTCTTTCTTAACCTTCATATTTTCCTTCCAATCTTTTTGTAAGATTGGCCTCCCTCTGAAATGCTCCTAAAGATGGTTTACTCTCCTTATAGTCTTCTCCAAAGTTTTTGGGTTACCATATTGCATATTTTCACTGTAGAAAGATGGTAACCCACTTAGAAACCTTTGTATTTTGACCTTCTCATCCTTTATGAAGTCCACATACTTCAAAAACTCAAAGAACCTCTTCTCATACTCATCCATTGTCATGCTTCCCAATTTGAGTTCAAAGTACTATTTCATCTTCCTCTCATAGTAATGCGTTGACAAATATTTATCTTGGAAATATCTTTTGAATTTCCTCCATGAGACCTTCCTCTCATAAAGGTGTTTTTCTTTATTAAGTTGATCCCACCACATGGCTGTCTTTCCTTACAAGTGGTAGAATACAATTTTTGTTTCTACCCTGGAGGGATAATCAGGTAGCTAGAAATATTTCTTAATTTCCAACATTAAATTCTATTCCTATTCTCCCTTCCTATGTTCACCATTGAAAGTATGTGGCTTGATTTTCCTTAGTTCATCTTGCAAGATTTCTTCTTGAGTCCTTCTCCTTTGTCACCTCACAAGGGACACAATTGGGTTTCTCCCTATCCCTAAACTTGTGTGAGCTATTTTAGTGGATCTCCCTAGATAATAATGATGCCTTATCATTCTTATTGACTTCCTATTATTCCCATGATCATCCCTCTTTTATGGGATTTGGATGTTGTCACATGTCTAGCACTATATTCTTTGTTTGTGTCAGAGTCTTTATTGACTTGTCTCTACAACAGGTTCATATTTTGAAGTATCTCTTTCTGAGCCTTCATAATATTATCATTATATTTCCTATAACTATACACTTCTCATTGCAGCATGATTCTCATAGTTACAGTCTCCTACCTGTCTCTTCTTCCATTAGACCATGTCTCAACATTTCCCATTCTGACATGCGACCCTCTCAATTTCTCTTCATGATTGTAGGACCCTTAGGCATCCTCCATGGATATGGTTCTCATACATGAATCAAATTTTCTTCCTATACCTCTAAATTCCACAAGTAAATGTGCATGTAAACTGTTTTCTATTAGAAAAAAAATATACATACACAATTTTGGAAAAGAATGCATAAAAATTTTTGCTGTTTAATGCCACCAATCATATTCCTTTGCGTTGACTTTAACGTATATTGCTCAGATCAATTTTATGGGTTGATATATGGATTCTCCACTCCAATATATTTCCAATGACTGCTTCCTTATTCAATTTTGAGCTTTGAGAAAAAATTTATAGTCATTTGATTATTGTTAATTGACCCCTTTTTGTACACTTGTCATTTCGGTGCAAGTAATCCCAGACACCAGCTTTTGTCACTTGTAGAAGTAAATTTGGAAAGAACCAAAGAAAATTGTGTATAATACAAAGACAATAATGATGAAAAGGAATTTATAACAACTCTCATATTGTCAATAAGATTCTCCTGTAAAAAAAATGTAGAAATCTAGAAATGACAACTTTGTCATTTTTTCACCCATTTTTCGATACTTGAATTTCTAGCCAAATTGGTTGTCTCCCAAACTTTGCACTCTTGGAAAAATTTCACTAAACCAATGTTGTATATCTTGATGAGTATATAAAATTACAAGTGAATACATGTTTCTAGTTTTTCCATCTAGGGACCCTTTTCCTTTGAAAATCCCAAAAATCTTCAAAAAGGCCTAGAATAGTGGATTTTTCCATGTTTCAACACTCTCATTACAAACCCTTTATAATTTATTCAATTACTTAATGGGTTATTTCCATGTCTTCTTTCTGCACTATCTCCAAGCATTTCAGTTTAATCTAGATCTCTTCCAATGATATGGACCCATATATTTAAAAACTACTATTTTGCAATTTTTGACAAATCCAAGAAGAAATGGACATTGGCCCTCTCTGGCACTTTTGTGGATCTCCTCACTACAGAAAAAATAATTTTTTTTTTATTTCAATATGAGTTAACATTCTCTAGTTATGTCCAAAATAATAAAATGGCTCTAAAGGTTTTTTTTTAGACTACAGGACAATTTTGCCTACATGGCATATTTGCTTACATGATTGTTGATGTGGCATTCTAGATCCATGTGGAACCTTGAGGTGATGCCAGGTCACCCTCTTGGACACCCTGGCCTTGCGTCGTCAACCTTCTCCTCCCTCTTCCTTCCTTTTACCTTTATTTCATAAATTAAACTATACTCTGGGTCCCACTATACTTAGATGTCGAATTGGTGCCTTCTTTGACCACGAATGGGACAAGGGTCCCACCTTTTCTCCCAACTTCCACATGGAATAGATTCATTATATATGAGGATGGGAAGGTCCTATCCTACACCATTTTCTATGGTGTGCGTAACTTTCCCAGCCCTTCGATCGAATGACGAAGATCAAAGTAAAATCCACGGTCCATAATGATTTCAGGGGTTGAAGTTGCACGAGATTTATCATTGTACTTACCTATAATACCACCAAATACTCAAGCTGACACATGGAAAATCCACAACCATTTGGAAGGATGGTGGTATTTCACAAAACCACATTTTAAACCTCTCGATACCACTTATTGTATCGAGCTCCCCACTTTCTCTATTGTGGTGTCCACATCACCTCTCGAGCCTATCGTTGCGCATTTCAACCTTGACCTCACCACATTGGCTTGGAAATTTTGAAATCCATGTCATTATTACCACATCACCTACCATGTGGCCAACATATAATGATGATTTCACTGTACAAAAATTCCCCAATTTTTCCAATTTCTCAAATTTTCAAAAATGCCTATTTAGGATTTTTTTCTATTAGGGCTGCCATGAACTTTGAATTTAATATTTCGATGGAAAATTTCATCCATTTACATGTCAATTCGACCTCTGCACCTGAAATTCGACACTTCCCATGTCAAATTCTCAATGAATTTTTCTGCAACATTTGGGGCTTTTGCCTAATTTCACCCAATTTCACACCAACTTCTCTGTACTATATGAAATTAGACCAATTATAGGCCCAAAAAAACTCATTCTAGGTTAAAATTGGGGATTTAAACCCCGTGATATCAATTCCATCAAATTCCTCCTGAATATTTCCCCAATTTAACTAGAGTAATTTGACAAATAAATTTGCAGACGTCCCATGAGCTTTAATTATGTAAATTCAGTTTCTACATGTTGATTCTATCCCATGTATGCTCGATGTTGAACCTGTGGATTTGATACCATTGTGTAATGTTTCCTAGCTTTACTAAGGAACATTACTACATGGAATAGACATAAAAATCAAAATTATTTTGCTAATTCGTTTTCTTGTAGCTTACCAGCCACAATTTATACACATAATTAACTAGATTATGATACCCATAATTAAATGCATCTACAACAACCTAAATGAAATTGAATGCAGTTAATAAATCATTTACAATAGTAAATAACACCATTCTCATTCACAGAGTAAAATGCACAACAATAAGGCTCATAAGAAAACTTAGATAATAGATAAACACTTATCTTTTAAAGAAAGTTTGTGAAACCAACCGCTTGGGAAGAACATTCCACCCAACCATATACGTGTTGTTCTAGATCTCAGTAGAAAGGAACCCTTGAGTTGGCACTAGGAATCCACAAAAGAAGGGTGCCTCTTACAGTCCACTAGCAACTCAATATCTCACAACCCACTAGTATTTTCCTAAAGTCATACTATATTTCCTCCAGCTCTCTCCCTCTTGACTTTCCCAACCCAAGGAATGTACCCCTTCACTTCTCTTAGTCCATCAAGCATCCCATTCATTTATCGAGGTATCTCTGGCACGGGTAACCAGGAATATCTTTGCTTGAAATTCAAAGGAAACTTAGTGCCAAGAAAACTACCAGGATAAACAACAACAAACACTTGTTGTTACAATGCAACTCACACATGAGCTCACTCTTTAGGGCTGACAACCTGTCTCTTCAATTTTTAGCTCCAAAACTTTCAAAAAATGATTCAACATGCTCCAAACTTAGCTCAGTGTTCCTGCTCTATTTCTAGTGCTCTTTTTCCCTGCTCCCTCATTGTTGTTCATGTCCATATTGAATGTAAAAATATGCCCAATCTGCCCATACGAATTTTGTAACTTACTTTCCCCTTAGGTTCTCTTAAAGGGATGGGGTATCAAAATTATGCCTTTCCTTATCCATATCGAAGATTCTTTTCGAGGACACCATTGTATTTTGCTCACTAATAGATTTCAAAAGACTGTAACCATGTTCAAATCTGAGCTTTGGATCAAATGTTATAGATTCCTAAAGTTTCATGCCTTATTGGAAAAAACCTCTCATGCCCACATGGAATCCACATGGTTCAGTTGGCGCATACATAGCTTTTGACGTGGATAATGACATGACACCCACGTGGTAATTTATCCATCGATCCCCCCTGTTGCACATTATTTTCTTCACCCCTATGACTGTTAATGATGTAAACCTATCCTTTGTCTTTAGAAGGATCAATTATCTTAATCCCTTAAGAAGAATGAAGATGAATTTTCCCAACGAAATGAAATTATCTTTTCCTTTGTAAAAACCACATCAAGAAGGATCATCATACCTTTCCCAGTGTTAAGGGTGTGGCGATTCCAAATCGTTCCATGCTGCACCACAGTAGCCTGTGACATCATCGCACCTTGCTTAGTGTCAAGGGTGCAACAATTTTCCGTACGAAGGCAAAAGAGAAGCTTCTCGAAAGTTCTAGAATGAAACATTTTAAAGGATGAGGTGGTGATCCAAATGGGTGTCGGTGGCCTCCCACCTATTCCAACTGGCTCATTTTGGAGTTTTCCAGTTTGCCTATATTTTTCTGGTTTTCGGGTCCCTGACTTCTGGGGTCGTTTTGAGGCCCGAAACAACATTTTTAGGGCTCACCATACTTATAATATAGATCAAGTCAGAGTATTATGATAACATGTGTATTCCTTGGATAGAAATTTACAACGGGCTATCATGCGCCTAAAATGAAGATCATATGCAAAAGTTACGACCTCGGGAAGTTGATGTACTAGCTTACCCAAACGGGGCCCACATGACTTTTGGTGCTTCATCTCCTAAGGTTAGGTTTTTGAATGTCTAGGGTTTTTAACATTCCTATTTATTGAAAAAAGGACTTGAGAACCTCATTGTAATCAACTTCTTGCGAATTAGTGCAGTCGTCGCATCTCTTCTCAAAGATAAACCACCACCATTCTAGCAAGCTTGTTTTCCACTGCATTTTATAGTTTCATCTTATTTCCTTATTGAATAGAAACCAATTTTACTGTATATTTGTTATTCTATGTTAAGAATATTTTGATAATAATATGTATTCATTTCATTCTTCTTATAAATTCTAGATCAATGGTATCAGAGTGGTCTCCTCCTTGTCGTTCTTAATGCATGTCCCCAACGAGGTCAGGGTACAAAGAATTGGGTCTCGAGCTTGTTTCTCTTGAGAAAAACATCTCTCACACACCCAAGTGACCTCTCATGGTGGGAGAAAATAAAGATGATGGGACAGGAGATCCCTTTAAAATGTTGCTCAAGGAATCCCTGATGCAAAAGAGGAACGAGATGATGGATAGTTTTGCGCGAATCCTTCGGAGACTACCAACAGGAGACACATCTTTATTGAATGGAGGTGTCGCCCCCTTGAAGTTACAAATAAAATTCAATATTCCTATATTTGAAGATCAGATAGACGTCGATGTTGTAGACAAATGGTTGAATCTACTAGAAGGGTATTCCTCTGTCCATAACTTCTCTAATAGAGAAAATATTACTTTTTTCGCTCCTCAAAGTCATTATTCATGTCAAAGATTGGTGGGAAACTTTTTGCGAGAAGAAGGAAATAGAGGAACCATAATTATTTACACTTTTGGTCACCTGGGAGTCCTTTAGGGCTGTTATTAAGGAACAATGATACCCTATTGGAAGCTATGATGACCTATACACAAAATGGATGACACTGCGATAGGAAAGAGACTAAGCAGTGCCCGAGTTCACAAATATATTCCATACCTTTCACACCAAGATGGGTATCAAATATTCTGAGCACCATCCGGTGCTTAAGTATCACGGTGGTCTGCATAGATACATCCATTCCAAAATGGATTTTCTGGATATCTCGTCCTTCGACGCGGCCTACCAATATGCCGTCAAAATTGAGCAGAAGCTCAAACAAAATGCACGACAATTTGGGCCTGGGAACCCCTCACAGCCAAATCCAAAAGGGGTAGCCCCAACCCGAAAAAAAAATACTGAGAAAACACGAATCGACGTAGGACAACCAGTCCAGTCCACAGGCAAAGAAGGACACAGGAAAGACAAAAAAAGATACCGAGAAGTGGTGCAACTTCCATAAGAGCCTCAGGCATAACACTGTTGATTGTTGGTCACCTCTAAATTAGATGTGGGTTCTGAATCTGAGTCAGAACCAGAAAGGGGGAGACAGATAATTGATGCAGAACCTAGTGCTACCATTGCTACCACCAAGCTCCATCCCGGTGAACCGAATGAACCAGAGGAAGGCAAGCACATTTTTCATTCATAGATGTGGTTGAAGGGTACCCCACTACACTTCATCATCTATAGAGGTAGCCAAAAGAACCACATCTCAGCATAGATTGTCAAATGAATCACCTTTTCGACAACATCGCACCCACAACCCTACACCATTGGGTGGCTCTGCCAAGGAAGTGACATCCGTGTCAACCAACAATGTCGCATGTCATACAACATCAAGCCCTTCAAAGACAAGGTATTTTGTGATGTTTCCCCTCTTGAAGTTTGTAATTTTATTTCGGGCCAACCATATTTATGGAAACTCCATGGTGTATATGAGTCTAGGTCTTTCAATTTTATTATTAATTTGAAAAATAAATTGTGCAGGATACCCGAGGTAGTCCCACCTAGTGTTATTCCCTTGATCTCTTCCAAGCAATGCAGGAAGGTCATCTCTCAGATGGGGAAGTTTGTCTTCTTCATGATTCTCTCTCAAAATGAGCGAAAGATCACATCCACATCTAGAGTCTATGCAGTCAAACTCTCCCTCTCCACACAAAAGAGGCAAGTGGATAAGGTCGTGGAAGAATAATCAGATATATTCTCCTCATCTATCGGGGTAACTCTACACTACCAGGTCAAGCACCCCATCGATTTGAATCACGGCGCATCGTTGTCCAATGGGCCAGACTACCACCACTCTCTGTTAGAGAATGAGGAGATCAAGCGACATATCCAAGGTACAAGATCTATTATAATAGTAGAAAACAGAAATACTGCAGAGAATAACAACGGAACAGTGCAATATATGAAACCACAGAACCAAAATAATACCTTTATTGATGCGAAACAATGTTCACTTGCCTCTTTGAGGGGGAAACCTCCAGCAGAGCAGAGCTCTATTACAATAATTCTCAATACAAAGACTTCTCATGCCCTCGACTTCTATTTATACTAAATCTATCTACAAAATGAACAATCTAGAGGAAGATCTTCTAGAAGTGGAAGCTTCTATTAGGTCTTCTTGCATTTGACTTATTCTTCCTTATTACTAAGCCTTATTAATATCGACCTTTATTACATGGAAAATATATTATTCTACCTACGTGAGGGGTAAGGGAGGTTAGGTCCACAACATAATTCAGTAGCCTTGGAACTACCATAAAAAACTTGTCAGTCAAACATTTTAGCATTCATAGTCAAACACCTTACTTACATAAATTTCATCGAATATTTTCCTTTCAAATGTTAAAACGACTTGAGTAAGCAATTCATCAAACACCTAGATCCTTAAGAAAATTCAAACACTTTTCTTGCAAACAAATCAAGAAACACATGCCATTCATCTACAATACTTTGGCATTGATTGTGTGTAGTCATTTTGTCAAATAGATGCTAAGAGGTGAAAAATTGATTATTATTTTTATTTTTTTTTAGATCTATAGGAATCGATAACTAATCGTGATTACTTATGCGAGGCCTAGGTTCAAATCCGAATGAATACCACTATAACGCTTAGGCTAGTGTCAAGTGCTCACAAGCCAACACCTAGCAGGAAACTTATGACTTAGCAAGGATCAAGACATCTCGAAGCCCATCGAGGTGGACCTCTATCCCAATGGGCATATACCCTTCTAACCTTATAACAATGAGCCAACATGTCACTTGAAAAAATTAAACTCGAGTGAGGAGGATAACAATCATGCTACCCAACCACCCTAGCTATAAACCCTAGGCCATAAATCCATTAGTAATTATAACTCATCTCTTTGTATTTTAAGATGGAGTAATGCTTTCATTGACATGACCCTGTTTTGATTAAATCTTTATCAAATTTGAACTTTGAGGAAGTCCTCTACATTCTCATAATAACCCACCTTACCATTACTAAAGTTCACTAAAATCCGTTTAATTTATCAAAAATGTATTAAATTTTTAAGAGAGCCCAAACACTAGAAAGAAATTGGATTCTAATGGTATTTTTTTTTGTAGGATTGAAATATTTAAGAGAAATTGATTTTAATTGTATTTTTTTTAGGATTGCATTATTTGAGAGAAATTGAAATATTTTATTTTATTCATTAATGGATTGGGATTTATGTTCAAATCTAAAAAACCATGGGGATTTGGTTAAGGAGACAATAAATTGGTTATGAAATCCTTTGTTTGTGGGACAAGGAATCTCCTCTACTTAGTGATTTGACTGTGAAAATCTATAGAAATATATATACCCTACCATCTAAATTTTAAATATATACCCTATCATCTAAATTTTAATTCGCTACATCTTAAGAAATACTAATTAAATAAGAGATGTGGAAGAAATAACCATGGACCAGTTCCAACTGCTAAGATAGATTTTGGTTGGATTGATGGATGGTCATGGAATCATTTTATCACATGTTTGAGGAATTCATATCATTGACCATCATTAGTTGTAAAATCATGCAATATTCTTCTTACTCATTGATGATTTCCTTGGAAGTTGTCAACTAAGGATCGACCCAACATGATAGGTGACTGGAGTTTCGACTGAGTTTTGGTTGGGTTGTCCATCAACTAGAATTTTCAACCAGAACTATTGTTGGTACCTATTAATCCCTTAGGGATGAAATATTTGTTGGTTGTGGAGCCTGATTATCTTCCTGATTCAAAGGTCCTTGCTTCCAGCCGTGTTTATACCCCATGAAGTATTTACACCCCAGAAGCATGTACACTGTTCCACGCAAGGGAGTGCAGAGGGGGAGTACCCCCTCTGCGGAGTCTGAGGGGGCTATCCCCCTAGTTGGGGGGTCTGGGGGTTCGGGGACGAAGCCCTCGAAGGAAAAATTGCCTTGTAAATGTATATTGTAACTTCATTGTAAATATGGATCGTTCATTATAAGGTCACAGATCTAACGGTAGAGATTATGTTAAGGTTTTTTTCCCTAGAAGGAAACCCTCTTTTATGAGGGAAATGTATTGCAGCTATGGTTGATGGTGAATATTGTATTCTGAGATAGGAGACTGTGAGAGAAAGAAGAGGAAGTTACAGCGGGTTTTTTGTAGGTTGCATCCCTTCAGATGTTGGATAATAATAAAGGAAGGACATGGCAATTTCTCTGGTGGACATAGCCCACATTGGGTGAACCACATAATTCTGTGCCTCTATTGTATTGTGTATCTTCTGTGTTTTGTTTCCGCATTTGTTTTATTTTATTGCTCCATGGTCCTGTTTTTTCTAACGACTGGTATCAGAGTGAAAGGTAACTCACAGGAAAAGAGGGTTCGGAAGATGGAAAGTTTAGGGTCGAGAAATTTAATGGCCAAAACTACCAGTTATGGAAGATTCAGATGGAAGATTATTTATATCAGAAGGATCTATTCCTACCATTGGGTGGAGAAGAAAAGAAGTTGACGGCCATGAAGGACAAAGAATGGGATATTCTTGATAGAAAGGCTCTAGGAACGATACAGTTGAGCCTGGCAGCATTTGTGGCTTTCAATATTTCCAAAGAAAAGACTACGAAGGGTTTGATGGATGCATTGGCCAAATTGTATGAAAAACCCTCGGCACCCAATAAGGTATTTCTAATGAAGAGATTATTTAATATGAAGATGTCAGAAGGTGGGTTTGTTGCAGATCATTTAAATGAATTTAATATGGTTACTAATCAACTAAGTTCTGTAAAAGTGGACTTTGATGATGAGGTCAGGGCTCTTATAATCTTGTGTTCATTGCTAGAAAGCTGGAACAACTTGGTCATGGTTGTAAGTAACTTTGTCTCTGGTTCAAATACTTTAAAATTTGATGTTGTTGTTGGTGTTATCCTTAGTGAGGAAATGAGACGGAAAATCACAGGTGAGACATTAGGTAATGCGTTGAACATGGAGAACAGGGGAAGACAAAAGGATAGAGGAAAGGGCTCAGGGAACCATGGAAATTCTAGGAAGGGCAGATCCAAATCTAGACTTGGAAAGATAGAGTGATGGAATTGTGGGAAGAAAGGACATCTGAAGAAAGACTGCAAACCTCCAAAGAAACAAAGAGATGGACAACAAGAGAGAAATCAGGAAGCAAATGTAACAGGTGATGTGTTACAAGATGCTTTGATTCTTTCTGTAGATAATATTTCTGAGTCTTGGGTAGTAGATTCGGGAGCTTCATTTCATGCCACACCCCATAGGAAACATTTTCTAGATTATGTTCAAGGTGATTTTGGACAGGTTCATTTAGGTGATGATGCAACATGCAAAATTGTTGGAATGGGAAAGGTAAAAATAAAGCAACGAAATGGAAACCAATGGTTGTTGAAAGAGGTAAGATATATTCCAGATTTAAGGAAAAGTCTAATTTCAACAGGGCAGTTTTTAAGTGAAGGTTGTGTATCCATATTTACAGATAAGACGTGGAAGGTCATCAAAGGATCATTGGTGATAGTGAAAGGAGAGAAGGTAGGTACATTGTATTTATGTACTGGTAATACTAACTCTTTTATCTCTTTAGCTTCTACAAGAGTGGATACATCACTATGGCATCATAGGCTTGGACACATGAGTGAGAAGGGCATGCAGATACTTCACAAAAGAAATTTGTTTCCAAATCTTAAACAAATTGATTTGGACTTCTGTGAGCATTGTGTTTATGGAAAACAAAAGAGAGTCAGATTTCTCAGTGTCGAAAAAGAAAAGAAGAATGAAAGGTTAGATCTTATGCATACAGATGTATGGGGACTAGCTCAGGTATCATCTCTTGGTGGCTCTAATTATTATGTTACTTTTATTGATGATGCAACTAGAAAAACTTGGGTTTATTGCATTCGACAAAAATCTGATGTTTTTGATACTTTTAATAAA
>ML805044.1:17313-27681 GCA_009831015.1 Picea engelmannii | reverse complement strand
GGGAGAATTATTTATATTTCTGGAGGATTACGTGTTTTTGAGTATACGATTTCCACCAATGACAAAGGCAAAGATTGTTGAATAAGTTATTGTTGTTGATGTCAAAGGTAAGTAAGTATTCACAAATAAATATTTAAAGGAAACATGCCTTTAATAAATACAAAAGTAGAATTGGATTAAAAATGAAGTTACGTGAAAGTGGATTAGAAATGAAGTTACGTAAAAGTGCAGTAAACATGAAAGTGGATTACAAATGAAGATATGTAAAAGTGGAATAAGCATGAAAGTAGATTAAAAAAGGTAAAAGTGACAGTGGACTAAAAGTGCACACGGTTTTAAAACCATCGTGGTATTTTACCCATGGTATGTTGAAAAATAAATTAAAAAAGAAAAAAAGGATAAATTAATTATTTATTTAATTAAATTTGTGTCTTTTCAAATGAACATGATTTTTCATTTAGAACTAATGGTAAAGTATAAAACGAGAACATGGTTGTGATAAATAAAGTGTGTGGGTGAAAATGTAATATTCTTATGCATATCATTTGAGGAGCGACGATTAAATATCGTTCAATGAGCAATGATCAATTATTAGCGAAGATCATATATGGTGTTCTAGAAAATAGATCTAGTGTTCTAGTAAGAAAAAATTGTAAAGGTATATCCGAGGCCGAAGTAGAAGAAGAAGAAAGAATATTTGGTCAAGGAAGAGAGAAAGAAGAAGTAGTGAGCATAGAGAAGATCCGGTGAAAGAAGAAGTAACAAGCACAAAGAATATTTTGTGAAGATAGAAGAAGCAAGAAGACCAATGAAGTAATTTCATACGAAGAACTTGTAAACTTGTAATTCGGTTGGTTTCTGCATTAAAAACAATAATGGGGATTAGTTTCTCCAACATGTCAGTGCCTACAAACAACAATGGGTATTGGTGTCTCCATTAGGTCGGTGCATACAAACAACAGTGTGAATTGGTTTCTCCAGTAGGTCGGTGCCTACAAACACAAAAAGGGATTAGTGTCTCCATTAGACTGGTGCCTACAAAAAATAGTGGGTATTGGTGTCTCCACTAGGTTGGTTCCTACAAACAACTTGTAACCATAGGTTGGTGCCTACAAATTTTAAAAAAGAGGTTGATGGGTAAACTATATGTACTAATTTCCCTGAATTAAATCGTCAAACAGGGTAAGTAAACATAGATTTGTGACATAGTATGAGTCAAGGAAGAAAGAAAAGCTAACAGAAAGATTAACTAGCTAAGGAGATGGTTTACCCTAGGGATCATCACTCTTTTCAATTTACAATTCTAATTTAAAAGATGACTTTTAAAATCCATTTAAACATCATACTCTATGTTAAATATACAAAGCAACATTTAACTAATGAGCTTTAAGCAATCTAGGACTATGAACTATTTAATCTAAGTAGCTCTAAACAATCTAGGACTATGAACTATTTAATCTGAGTAAGCAAATTTCTGAATGAACAAGCAATCTCTAAATAAGCTAACAATCTGTCAGAATTATCTTTACAGGTGAACTCAATTCTTAAAGAAAAAACTCACAATTATTTTTATCTTGCAGAGAATAAACCTTATCTTTACACTAATCTACCTAACTGAAAGCAACAGTGTTGTGACAATATTCAAATGTGATGATTATGTCTACGGTGGTGAATTACATCACAATGACATTTAATCACTAATGACAATTCAAGTGGAATCAACTCGATGTTAACTTCTACAAAGAAATGCAGAGTATGGATAAGGCAATTTATAGAAAGCTTTGCCATCATAAAAACAACATTAAATGTTCTTGTAATCCATGTGATGTATAAACATTGTGCAGAAGAGATTCAAAATCAATCACTTGCTCTATCACATTGATACTAGAAAATACTCTATACATAATTGATAATTCATGCAAACCTACAAACTCATAATGGGTACTAATTAAAAATCATAACTAGGATATCATTGAAAATCATAACTTGAAATTATAACTAGGATATCATTGAAAATCATAACTCAAAATCAACTTTTATCTTATCATGTTGATGCTAGAAACATGATTAACAAATTATGCAGATCTATAGAGAGTATTTGAAGATTATAGCTACTCTGCAAAGTGATTTATAGCTTATGAAACAAAGAAAGAGACATGATGGCATAGTTAAATAGATGATAAACAAATGAATTACAACCTGGAAGAAAGACGTTAGGAATCTAAATATAAACAAGAAAACATGGACATCCACACATGCTCTATGATACACACATAATCTAGGAAGCGAGCTGCAAGTTAGGAGAGATATACACAGTGATACAAATTAAACAAGCAATTTGAAATTAAAGAGATATACATAGTGATATGAATTAAACAAGCAATTCAAAATTAGCGAATTATGAAAGGAAAATACAAAGATGCAAAGATATATTGATATGCACAAGCTACCCAAACCACTGTTGGGACCCCCAGAAGATCGTGGAACTACTTTAATGGAAAAACCCAGTCACAGAATCATTATGACATTGATATTAATCACCAAAACAAAGTGTACAATGAAATTGAAGATAATGTCTATGTGTATAAAATTTGTTTTTCTTCGTGGCATAGACAACGGGTATTTATAGATTTTATACATAGCTTGAGAGGTCAACCACTGGAAGGTTCTACACTCTCTAAAAAAATAAATTCATTAATGTTCATCAACATAACACATCTCCTCCAACAGCCTCGTGCGCTCAAAATAGTGGTTTATGCACGTAACGACAAATCTTTGTATGTTAAAGAAGTCGAAATACGTCTCTGCCCTGAAAACAATTAACCCACAATTTTTTTTCAAGGAAGGTGCTCTAATGCCACTTGTAATATTCCAGATATAAAAAAGTATGCAGAACATAAATAAATAGATAGAAATGGAAGATGAATAACAATATAACCAGAAAAACACCACAATAATACCAAAATGATACCAGAATAATACCATAAAGAGCACTTTGATTATTGAGAGCAATGCTCACTTGCCTCTTCGAGGGTGAAACCTCCAGCAGAGCAGAGCTATATTACAATAATAGCCAAGACAAAATTTCTCACACCCTTGACTCTTATTTATACTAAATATGTCTATCAAAAGAACCATCTAGATGAATATCCTTCTAGAAGCAGAAGCTTCTATTAGGTCTTCTTATATTGGACTTATTCTTCCTTATTGCTAGGCCTTATTAATATTAACCTTTATTACATGGAAATATATTATTCTACCTATGTGAGGGGTTAGGTCTCTAACAAAATGTTAGGGACGTAGTGGATTCAAAGGAAAACAAACTCTGGAAAAAGTCCATGGTTGAAGAAATGGAAGACATGGAAAAGAATGAGGTTTGGGATCTAGTGGACTTTTTGGTTGGAATAAATCCCATTGGAAGAAAATGGGTATTTAAGAAGAAGTTGAATGAAAAATGCAAAGTGGAGAAATACAAAGCTCAGTTAGTAGAAAAAGGTTATTCCTAGGTAGATGGAATTGACTTTGGTGAAAATTTTTCTTATGTTTTCCAATTAACTTCTATTATATTTCTTGTATTTGAAAGTTTTTGTTCTTTGTTTTGAAGTAAAACAGATGAATGTTAAGACAATTTTCCTACATAGGGATACGAAAGAAGAAATATACATGAAGTAGCTAGAAGGAGTTATAGTTAAGGGAAAGAAAGAGTTGGTATTTAGGTTGAAAATGTCCCTATATGGGTTAAATCAATCACCAACGATGTGGTACCAAAAATTTGATACTTATATATTGGGACTTGTATTCATAAGGAGAAAATACGATCATTGTATTTTTTCCAAATTAGTCTGTGATCATATTATTTATTTGGTCTTGTATGTGGATGATATGTTCTTGATAGGAAACAACAAGGAGATTATCCAGGATGTGAAAACTCATTTGTCCTCTAAATTTGACACGAAGGATATTAGTGCTACGAATTTCATTTTTGGCATGGAAATTGCAAGATATTGGGAAAATAGGAAACTATGGTTAAATCAGAGGAAACATGTCAAGAGAATATTCCATATGTTTAATATGTAGGAATGTAGACCGATCAGGGTTCATATTACTTTAGGTGTAAATTTATCTATAGACCAATGTCCCAAGACATAGGAAGAGGAAGAGGACATGTCTCGTGTTCCATATACTAGTGTGGTTGACAGATTGATGTATGAAAGGGTTTGTACTAGACTGGACATTTCACATGCAATGGAAGTTTTGAGCAGTTATATATCAAAAATAGGGAAGGAGCATTGAACAATAGTAAAGAGGGTTTTCAGGTATTTGTGTGGCACTACTAGTTATGGATTTTTCTATGAAGAAATTCCAAGATTGGATATATTGTTTGACATACATGGGTTTGTTGTGATGAAAACTAGACTAGAGATCTAGATCACAAAATATCTACAAGTGGGTATGTGTTTAAAACCTATTTGGAGGAGAAATCAATGGGATGAGAAAAAGACAATCTACAATGGCACTCTCAACTGCAGAAGTTGAATACACAACAACTACTCATGCAAGAAATGAAGAATTATGATTAAAAATATTTTTTCCAAGTATTGTGTTGGTACAACAAATTGTAAGGATAGATTGTGATAGTTAGAGTGCAATCTTCCTAGAAAATAACCCATCTTAGCATTTAAAGACAAAGCATATTGATTTTCAACATCACTTTGTGAGAGACATGGTTGAAGACAAGAAGGTTTTGTTGATGAAGATGGACACTTTGAATAATGTTGTAGATTAATTGAAAAAGTATATGAGCATCGAGAAGTTCTCTTGGTGTAGAGAAACAATGTTCATTGCTAACCTAGATCATTGACTATGTAATCTTGTGACCCCATGTATGAAAATAAAAAAATAGTGGGAGAATGTTGGGTATGTATTATATAAACCCCACACATGATTTGTTGTGATAGGAACAACAAGGGGGTCACAAGGGGAGCGGTAGCCCCCCCAAAAAAGGGGCAGATTTTGCATCCATTTTTAGCGATTTTCAGCACATTGTTTTCTCTTTTGGTGGTTTTGTGGTACATTGTCAGATGTGTGGCTTAACCCATGGTTTTATAACACCACTCAAGGAATTAGGGTTGTAGTCTAATATAGTTCAATGGATTAAGGGGTTTTGTATGTCGTGGGATCCTATATATTGTATTGTAACAATGAAGTTGGATGATGATGAATAGGAATTAGAGGTGCGGATCTAAACAAGTTATTGGTTTTCCTAGTTTGGTTTTCTAGGGTAAATCTTTGTGTATATGTGTGACTGCAACTATGTTATTTTCTATTTTTAAGAATCTGTGTGTGCATTGCATTACTGTAAAATCTTTAAAACTTACATCTAGTACCACATAAATATCTATAAACAATTTTTTTTCACATGTACATACACTTACCCATTCTAAAATTAAACATACAACCTCTAAGGATATAACATGTGTTCTTAACCATTAGGTCCACTCTTTTTGTATAAAAAAAATATGGGATATAATATATATCCTGGGAAACCCCTTGTTAGTTCCCCTCATTCCAAGGACGGTACCCAAGGAAAACCAGATTATTTATGGCTCAACGTTGCATCAACATGTCACTAGCAAGAATAAAACCTAGGTGGGACGGATAACATCCAGTCTACAAAACCACTTGAGCTAGACCTAGTTGATAGAAACACAAAGTGTTATAAGCCTAAGGGAACTAACTTTAGCATCATATCTTTTGATTGAATTCTTTCTCTTAGGAGAATTTATGTATTTCTACTTTTCAACACTTTTTCTTGGGTTTGAACTTCCTTTGTAGAACACTTATGAGGAGGATATTTCATAATTTGAGTTAGATTTAGCTACATTAATTCTTGTATTACTCTTATAAACATGAATATGGTATCATAGTGGGTGTAAATCATACTCTCTTAATTCTCTTGGATCATCACATCTTATGGTATGAAACTATTGTTTTATTGGATCATTTTTTATGGGTTCTAGAACTATAAATATTAATTTTTTTTTGTATATATAAAGTTATTATTTTGCAAGAAAAAATGACAATTTCTATTCAATAAAGAAAGAAATACATTCTTCTGGTGCTCATGGAACAAAACAAAAAGAGAAAATTTAGGTGCTAAGGTACTTATAAGAGTATAGATGAAAGATGAAAACTCCACTTTCAAGATAAAAGATTAAAATACACAAATAATATAAATATAATTTATTACCCTTTGAAAAATAATCATCAACTCTTCCATTTCTCCATTCTTCTTTGTTACCTCTTTCCACCCTTCTGAAGAAGGATCCATATAAATTAATTCTAAGTTAGGAGATAGTATATTAAGAGTTATAGAGGGAACTAAATATTTCTTTGAATCAAACAAATAAATTTCATGAAGTCTCCTTATTCCACCTAAAGAGGTTTTAGTAACAACTAAATCCTTTGAGGAACAAATCTTCATATCCATGTCTTCTATGTTAACCCACAAATGAGGATTGGACTCCCCTATCAACATTTGTAAATATTGATCCTCCTTCTTCTCATCATCATTTTTCATAAAATTTTAGCATGATAGAAATGTATTGGTAAATTAGGAGGATTAATCTAAAATGACATTTTCGTAATTGATATACAATTAGGATCAAAATTTGGAAACCAAGGAGTTATAAAAATCTGCACATTTCACCAAAAGAATAAAAAGAATCCTTTGGAACAAAAAAATATCTCACATTTCTTTGTCAAAGTGGAATTAATCCCGTTGATATAAAGATGAAGTAGGAGACCAATAGCATTAAATCAACAAATGACTATGTCATTTTCATACAATGAATGTAGATGGTTGAGTTTTGGAACTGTAATATCGACCATCAACACCTCCTCAACATGCTCTTCTATATAATCTCTAGAAATAGGTGAAGGATTAAAATTATTAGGATCAACATATTGTTTTTCACTGCATCCCTAAAATACATCCCAGTTCCCAACAATCATGCAATCACAATGCCAAAATAATAGTTGAATCATTTGAAATATGATGATAAAAAGGATGAAATATATCCTCTATTTTTTAATCCTTATAAAGAAGAAATGACTGGGCAATGTGAATTTGTAAGGTACCAAATCTATTATAATACAAAAAAACATAAATAATGTAGAGACTAACAGGGAAACAATGCAATATATGAAACCACAACACAAAAATAATACCTTTATTGATGGGAAACAATGTTCGCTTGCCTTTTCGAGGGGGAAACCTCTAGGATAGAAGCACTCTATTACAATAATTCTCAAGAAAAATACTTACCATGCCCTCGACTCCTATTTAAACTAAATCTATCTACCAAAGGAACAAACTAGAGGAAGATCTTCTGGAAGTGGAAGCTTCTATTAGGTCTTCTTACATTTGAATTATTCTTCCTTATTACTAGGCCTTATTAATATCATCCTTTATTACATGGACAATACATTATTCTACCTATATGAGGGGTTAGGAGGTTAGGTCCCTAACATGCCATCCCGCTTAAAAATGACCTTGTCCTCAAGGCTTGAAATGCATAAATTGTTGCAAAATGGTAGTTGAATCCCAGGTGGCATATGATAGAATTGTATCTTTCCACTATAATAACACTTCCTTCATGGTGTGCTGATGGAGACTATGCTCACGTTGGTCCAAGAATGCTTGTGGCTACAACTAGATGGAAACTTCTTCATCCAACTCGGAGAGACTCGTTTGAGTTTGACTCTTAGTTGCAATCACCTTCTTTAAGCACGAGACATGAAAAACAATATGAGGCTTAGAATTACTTGGAAAATCTAACTGATAGGCCACCTATCCCACGTGCTCGAGAACTGTATTTATGGATCTTCAGTGGAGTGGAAGGAGGGGCAGGAGTGGCGAGTTTAGGGTAGGGAAGAAAGGATGGTTTGTGTGTTTGAGAAGAGACAACCTGTTGTTCTTCCTTAGCTCTTTTAATAGCTTCCACCCAAATTTGAGGGCGATCCATGAGGACATGGGCACAGATCTCATCCTTGAGGCCACTGATAAATCATTCTAGAAAAAAAACATCATACATGCCCTCTGTGTCAAAATCCAAGCGCTCAAAGGAAGCTATAAAGTCTTCCACTATTCCAGAATGTTTAAACTTGGTCAAACGACCCAAATGGTGGGTGTAAGTGTCAAAGCATTCATAAATCTATGCAACAAATTATGTCCAAGCTAGATACCCTTGGTAGGCATTTTTTCTCCATTACCACCATTGCCAATGTGCTCAATCTAGATGGATAAAAACATACTAGAGTTTGGACAACTCATTAGTAATGTCGTACAAAGAGAAATATTGTTCCATTTGAGTGACCCAGCCCACCAGATCCAAGCCATCAAATTTGTTCACCTCCATGGGAGGGGGATGCAGGTCCCGCTAAAAGTGGTTGGAAGGAAAGGATGTGGACTGGGAGGATTCAGGATCATCACGGTTATAAGGTGTGGTAGAAGAGAAAGGATCCAGGGCATGCTTAAACCAGGTGGTCAAATTGTTCACTACATCCTAGGATTGTTGACAGATGGTTGTCAATTGAGTGATGGATGTGGGAAGTGATTTGAGCGGAGCAAGCTAGGAGTTGAGGTTAGAAACACTGGAAGTAAGGGAATAAACATTAATCTGGGTTTTCTCATTAGCTTTGTCCAAGGAAGTGAGACGTTGTTCTCAATCTTGGTTGTGGGTGTGGGCCATGGGGATGGGGAAGGGGGGAGGGAGTGGAACCACACAGAAAGGGGTTACCGGTGAACGGTACCACAATGATCAGTACAAAGAGAGGAAGTCAATGGATAGGTGCCAAATAGGGGTTTCTAGAAGGGATCGGGTCCACGAGTAAAAAAAGGGTTGAAAATGATAGGTATGACTGCAATCAAGGTGAAGAGAGGAATCCAATGGGGTCGGTCTCAAATAAGGGTGCAGGTCGGAGCCAGAGTTTTCTTTAAAATCATGCAGAGTTATACTTCGATTTGAATAATATTGCATTGATGAAATCCCTATATTCTTAACAGGAAGAAATGTGTAGTAATTTTGAAACCCGAATGAAGGAGGCAAGGTTGCAAGAGAATAGATCTTGTCTATTATTTTTTTGTTCCATTTTTGTCTCAGTGGTTAGGGTGTTGAGGGTTTCTACAGATAAGGGTTTTCTTTGTGCTATAGGTCTTTGATATACTTCCAGGGTCAAACAACAATAGTCGGCCCAATATGTTAAGGCACCAACTAAGGAGGCTAGATTGTACCCTTAGTCGTACTACAAGATTACACAGATACTAGAGAGTATCATCTTGAGTGTTGTTATCTTTGGAATTATAGCAGTCACGAAACCAACTGATTTATCTATGGAAGGCTTCAGGAGATCTAGGCCAATCTGTATACATTTGTTGTTTTATGCGTTACCACTCGAAGGGGTACCAACAGGGGTTATAACGGTGGCCAACAATGTGCACTTACGAACCACTTGTAGGTCCTCAACCATTGAATACGCAGGAGAATCTGCTCGGTCCTCAACCATTGAATACACAATTACGTGTCTCGGAATCGGAATAGAACTCTAACCATGGAAGTTGACGCACATAGGGAGAGTGTTGCAACGCCAGAGAAATGGGGTAAGGCGTTAAGCAGGGCTTTTAATGCCGTGGTGGTGTTAACAGTCACTGCCACTCGTGATTTTGATACAGAGAGAGCCGATGTCTATAATGCTACCGGTTTCATCGTCGATAAACAACGCGGGGTCATTCTCACCAATCGCCATGTCGTCGAACCTGGACCTGTTGTCGCCGAGGCTACGTTCCTCAATCGCGAGGAGATTCCGGTTTATCCTGTTTACCGTGACCCTGTTCATGATTTTGGATTTTTCCGTTTTGATCCCACTGCACTAAAGTTTATGGAACCTGAGGAAATCCCTCTTGCACCAGAAGCTGCAGCTGTTGGATTGGAGATCCGGGTGATGGGTAATGACAGTGATGAAAAGCTTTCAGTTATGGCGGGAACCCTAGCCCGATTGGATCGACAGGCCCCTCTTTATACGACTGATGGGTACAATGACTTCAACACATTTTATATGCAGGCAGCTTCAGGGACAAAAGCGGGCTCAAGCGGGTCACCAGCAATTGATTGTGACGGACAAGCAGTTGGAATAAATGCTGGCTGCAAAAATGAAAGTTCTACAACATTTTTTCTTCCATTGGATCGAGTCGTAAGGGCTTTGAAAATTGTACAGAGGTGCAAGGAAGAGTCCGGCATTCGATGGCAAGCAGTCCATATTCCTCGAGGCACACTCCAGATGACCCTTTTTCACAAAGGGTTCGATGAG
>ML805043.1:203487-237136 GCA_009831015.1 Picea engelmannii | reverse complement strand
AAACTAATCGACCGTCTCTTTTCATCTCTGATCCATGGTTAAGGCATTAGGCCAAGCACATGTTTTCCTAAATTGGTTTGACAATTCCTCTAATATGATATTCAGGCAGTCCGATTAGCTGAGCTCTATGAAAAATGGGAAAACGAGAGTGATGCAGAGATGATGATAATTAAGGTAAAACTGTCCACTCTATTTGATTGCAATGTTTTCTTGTCAACTTTTAAATACTATACCACTTTCAAACCTTCGTTTACATCTCTGTGGATTTCATTCAAGGAGTCGGGCGATCATTTTCTGTTGGGGGAGACTTGCGGGCATTGTATTATGGGAAGGCAGGTTGGTGTCCAATCTTTTCAAACATTGACATGTTTACTTCTTGGGCTAGTTTCTGAAGAGTTCACTGTTAGATGGCACTCTTAAGTAATAGTAGATGTTCATTGATTTCTCATTCTGTTCATTTTCTTATTTTCTTATTCAGGTAACAGTAACAGTAACATTATTATTTTCTTATTCATTTTTCTGCCAAAACATCTACATGTGTTAGATGCATGTGAAACATAAATATCACTGAGATTGTTCTTAGAAGATATTCAAACTGTTTTATTTTTGTGTATGTATACATTATGTTATGAATAATAATCCATCAACTTTTTTGCAGACAAACATACTATTGGCTTTACTATCACATCCATACATACAAGAAAACTCTGGTGCAGACGGTTACTTTTTAGTTTATATCAATTTTCATTTTTCATATTGTAATTATAATAAATGAACTCGGGCTTGGCCACCGGGCTGGCCACCCGCGACCAAGTCACAGTCCGACAGGGGCCAAAATAATATAAAAACTACAAATTGAAAATGTAAATTAAAATTCAACCATACATTTTAAAAATTAAAACTAAAAATATATTCTAAAATTTAGAAAATTACCTGCAGTTTCGCACGTCCACGCTCACAAATGCAACCACGACCCCTGCGCTCACGACCTCGACCTACGCTCACAGATGACCTGCACTCACGACCTCGACCTGTGCTCACAGATGACCTCACAACCTCTACTCTCACGAAACGACAACAAAATTTGTAAAACGTTTCATCATCGATGTGTGGTTGATATATAAACAATCTTTCGGCCGAAAGATTGTTTGGCCGAACAAGTTTTCGGCCGAAATTTTGTTCGGCCAAACTATCTTTCGGCCGAAAAATAGTTCGGCCGAACAATTGTTCGACCGAAGGAGGATTGCCGGAAAGAAAATATTCGACCGACTAATTTTTTATACGCAAATCGAGGGTGCGGTTATTGCACCATTTTTGTTTGGCCGAAAGAGGATTGCCGGAAAGAAAATATCCGGCCGACTAAATTTTTATACGCAAATCGAGGGTGCGGTTATTGCACCGTTCGATTTGACGTTTCATTTTTCGGCCGAAAAATAGTTCGGCCAAAAAAAGGTTTTTCGGAATTTTGGAGACCTAATTGTCATGAAAGTGTAACCCACCTCCGTGATTTCACCCAAGGCAAAAAAACACTGTTTAGGGCCCCAAAACAGCCCTAGAAGTATAGAAAGATGTACTAACATGAAAACTTCCAAAATAAGCCAGTTGGATTAGGTGGACGACCACCAATCTCCACCTAGACACTGTGTAGGGCTTTAGACAACCCCAGAAGTGTAGAACCCACAATTACAAAGAATTACCGAAGAGTGTGTTGAACTAACAATTGTCAAGAGGAGCCAGTTGGAATAGGTGGGTGGCCACCAATATCCACTTGGATCATTTGTATTTTTGCAATGAGTTTCCTATTGGGTGGTTTATCCAGAATTAAGCATGTTGATCCTTTGAATGAAACATCATAGCCATGTTCCATCAATTGTCCTACACTTATCAAATTGTAATTAAGGTTTGGAACATAATAGATATCATGTATGTTTTTCTTCTGATCTTGTTTGGTTAGAACAAACACGATACCTTTTCATAGAGCTTTGTCTTGAGAATCATCACTTAGAGTAATTTTATATTTGATGGAAGTATCAATGCTAGAAATCAATTATTTATTACCTGTCATTTGATTGTTGTAACCATTGTCCAACAACCAAAGGTCCTTGGAGTGACCTTCTTCAGAGGTATCACATGAAAGAAACATTGCTTTAGAAGTTTCTCCTTCATTGTTGGAGACATTTGCTCTGCCTTTGTTCTGATCCCACTGCTTCTTTCTGCATTCACTTTCATTGCTTCTTTCTGCATTCACTTTCATTATGACCATACTTTCTTTAATAGTAGCACTATATTTTGGATTCGTCTGTCCATTTGATTATGTGAATCTTTAGACAACTGTGACTATCCTAAGTGTTCTTTTGTGTGTCTATCTTCTTCATTATGATTTCCTGTGCCTCTTTTACTTATTCCTATGTTTCCTTTGTCTCTGCCTCTGCTTAAAGAAGTTTGAGTCTTGAAAGAATGTTTCAAAGACTCTTCTTCCAAGTTAAATCTAATTTCATGTGATATAAGTGATCCCATCATTTCTTCTATTGAGAAAATAGATAAATCTTTGAATTCTAGAATGGCTATCACAACCATTTCAAATTTCTTGAGAAAACTTAGAACTTTTTCAACAATCTTCTCATCTTCCATATGTTCACCAGTAATCTTGATCTGATTTACAATGCCCATCACTCTGGTCATGAACTGGTCAACATTCTCTATCTCAATCATCTTTAGGGTTTCAAATTTAGTTATTAATGTCTGAAGCTTTATTGTCTTCACCTTATCATTGCCCTGGTATGCTGATTTGAGAATATCCCAAGCTTGTTTTGCAGTGGAAGCACTAGTTATTTTTGAAAAAATAGAGTCATCTACTGAATTTTGAATCCAATACTTAGCGTTGTTTTCTTTCTTTCCCAGTTATGCAAGGGAATTTTTATGTGGATTTGTCATGGCAGCCAAGTCTGCTGGGGGTGGTTCTGTGAAGCCATTCTCTACTGGTTCCCACCATTCATGAGCTTGGAGGAATGATTCCATCCTCAAAGAGTAGAACTCGTAGTTCTTTCCAATAAAAATTGGTCCTTGGGCCGGCCCTAAATTAATGGAGGAGACCATTAAAGAAAGAATTAGTAGGACTGCAAATTTTTCTAAAAATATACCTTATCTTCATGTGCGCGCTATCAGTTTTTTGGTAGCGCGAGCTCAAATTCTCTGCAGGATTCAAACCATGGACCAACCTTCAGGAGCGACTGCCATGCTCGTGCTTTTCTACAGATCATTGTAAGACTGGGGCTGTTCCAAACATAATCACAATATTCAACTCTCGTATGAACTGTTTCAAGCCCTTGATCTCAGCGATTGATCTCGTTTGATGGACGTTCAATATCTCCTTGATCTCGCTCCTCTAGCTTACAGCCAACTGGGTCAACCCTCCAATACATAAGACCATGTGCCAAAACTGGGCGCTAAACCATATTGGGTATCGGGGCATCGGGTATCATAATACAATGAAATCTCAAAAAATGTATCAGAGGTCTCGATATACCAGATATCAGAGTATCACTTATCGGATATCGCGAGTATCAGCTATCAAGGTAGCGGGGTATCAAAAATCGGGTATCGGGTATCATGAGTATTGGGTATCGCGAGTATCGGGTATCGGGATATCGTCCCACCGGGAGGATGGGCCACCAATCGAACCCTTTATGCTCGCCTTTACTACTGTCTGTTTCGTTTGTTATCAGTCATTGATCTCAGTTGATCAACGGTCTGATTTCCTTTTGAATGAATCAACAGAGGAACCGATCCATTGCAACAATAATTCATTGGGATGCTCTTTTGCAAGGATAGAAGGGAAGGGTCGGTCTGGTTAATCGGAGCACCGAGGTTTCCTCCTTCCAACCCGTCCATAGTTGAACACGAACCCGGTCCGATTGCTCTATTGTTAGTTGTTGATCTCCTTTGATCAACAATCAGATTTGAACGAATCAACAAGCACTGCCACCGGGTCACAGAGCCACCGTGATGCTCCTTTGCTGGTTTGAGGGTTCTGGGGCTGGTCCGGTGAAGTGATCTCACCCGTTGATCCTATGATGATCAACGGTCACGATTTCCCTCTTCTGAAAATCGCTCAAAATTGTAATCTCCTTGCCTTGGCCGTGGTCGCAATTTGAGCTTGTCAAGTAACTGCCTTAATTTTTCTACAGAGTTCAAAAAGTTTGTTAATACAGTTGTTGCAGCCATTAATTCCTTTTGGTGGACAATGGTTGGGCTAAGAATGCAATTGTAAGTCTGAAATTGGTTTCTCATCTGAACCCTGGCCACCTTTTCTATTATTTATCAATGAAAACTGAACATTGTAAGAGACAAAGATGGTATTGGCTGAATGAACTGCAATGATATTGCAAATCTAATTGTACTAGACAATGGGTCAACTTCAAGACTCCTGACAAAGTTTAGTGTTATAGAGATTTTGAGTGAGATAATGGTCGGATTTTGCTTGATAAGAATTGTTATTGAGATATCCATATTGAGGGAAAGCTGCTATTGGCTCAAAAAAATATACCATGGACTCTATACCTTATAACTAATGCCGCGCCCTCATCCAATTTCCAACATCTGAAATGATAGGAGATAGATGCTAGCTCCCTTCCCTCAAAGGAAAATGGATTAGGATCCTTCAATATTCTTATTGGATGTTGCCAATATATTTCAAAAATGTTAGTTTATTGCCCATAATATTTGTCAATAGATCATGAAACACTATCGGAAATAAAATTCATCTTAAGTTGTTGAAATAATGATCACTAAGATTTTTCTTTAAGATTTTTCTTTCATACTACTGGTAATAGCATTATTCAACACACCCAGTGTAACCACTTCAATCACTTGGAAGAGGTAGTAAAAATATGTGGGACGGAAGCTACTTCAAGAGAGGTTGTGAAATTCACTACTAGATTATGATGCTCACTTGGTCTCGGACCCAATGGAAGAAAATTCAGAGGAGTGGGTTGATAGGAAATTATTCAACAAACCATGCAACTTTCAAGCTTCCACTTGGGCTGGTTTGAATCATAGTAGCATAATTCACCCGAATTGGGGTTTCCTGTACGGAAATTTTGGATGCGTACGAAATTCGTCGAACATTCGGCTATGTAAGGATACGGGCTCCGACTGCCAACCGACTTGTAATGTTTGAAAATTTCGGGCTTCGAGTACCATTCACCGACCTGTAATGTTTGAAAATTCATTATAATGAAGCTATGAACTGTTATAAATATACTCCCCTGCCTTGATACTTCGAATCATGATTCATGGACTCGTCAATCCAGAGGTGGAGAATCAAGATCACTCTCGAGAGTCGAAATTAATCACATTTCGTAGTGCGCACTACACAATGGAGATCAAATAGAATTACATATCCATATTCGTACTCGAATTATGCTACTATGGTTTGAATTAAGCATAAGTACAGATTCTTTAGCTTACCAATCTCCACAAGAATATTTCACTAAGCTTAGGATTGGAATGCCTTTTTTAAATTGTTGAACCAATACTTAGGGCCTCCCTATATTGTGGCTGGTGAATTTCTAACTTGATTTTAGAGCTACTAAAATTGATGTTTAATGTGAGACGTGTTGTCTGGAAACCCAACCATGCAATGAGTCAGTGATTGGCTCATTGCCTTTTTCATCTTGTCCATTCAATACACATTATTCATCACTGAACATATAAGATGAAAAGGAAGTGAGCCAATGATTGGCTCATTGCATAGTATTGCATAGTGCTTAATGTTAGTCTTCCACAATGCCTAGTATTAAATACACTTCCCTTTTCATCTTGTTCATTCAATACACACTATTCATCATTAAAGAGATAGTATGAAAATACACTGATCTAATCGTTGACTCACAACATGGTGCTTAATGTTTCAAAAATAACAACATTGAAATTATTATTTGTATACGCCTACAAGCAATGTTGATTCATTCAAGTCACAACAAATTCTATTATGTATGATACCACTCCCAAAACAACACTGACAATATTTCCATCTCACGATGCATGTACCATCCTCTAACCATAGAATAATTCCATGATATAGATTTCTGCATAGTACCATTGGGTTGGAACCTTCACCTCATTATTAGGAAATGTCAAATAACCCTTTGGGAAATGTCAATATTTGATGATTGATCTTTGGGGTTTCCCTAATGTCAATGGGGAAGCTTCTAAAATTGAGTTCATTTGAAAGTAGGGAGGAGTCCGATAGTCCATTGTAGTGATTTAGAAATTGCAAATGTTGGAAGCTTGAAAAAAAACTATAGTTCATTGTGCATTTCCAAAATTTGAAAAAATCTCTTTAAATGTTAAATCACAAAGGGTAGATGAGAGAGTTGAAGCATATTACATTAAAATAACTCAAATTCCTAAAGACCTAAAATCAATAGATGACCTATTTTCTATAATTATTTAGCAAATTCAAATAAAACATCAAATTAAAAACCATTTTCGAATGATATAAAAATTAACCTAAGAGAAGGTGGGACCCTAAAGCTACTTAATTTCATGAATCAATAACGTCTTTGTATAAACTCAAATTGAATAATAACTTTTTGTAGGGTTTAAAGGACAAACAATGCTCCCCAAGAAATGGTCTTGCACCTTTGTTCAAGGCTATTTTCATAACTTTCATAGTTATAGAATTTCAGAGTGCCTTATTGATGGGAAATCATACATGTGTGCTTCCATACCCACATGCGTTATATTCCAAAACCATCAGTTGCAATGAGTTAGCAATCCTTAAAAGCTTACAAGCAACCTTTTCTAGGACTTAGAATATCATTTCGGTCAATACTCAAAATTACATGCAAATACATTTTCTAAACAAAGTTCATGCCTTATTTAGGACAATGCTCAAACCAAATCGATATCTTCTATCTCGTCTTACATCCATGTTATATATTATTTCAAGACACTAACCGATGTTGGTATTATCTGCAAGCACCTAAAATATTTTAATCCAAGAAAATGGTCCACTGACATCCTAATCACCTGCATAGCTAACACACAACTCAGTTTTAAGTCAGCCAATGATGCAAAATAGTGTCAATTCCCTGGACAAAGTTACACAATGTTTTTAAGTTGGTGAGAGACAATTAAATCCAAAAGGCACAACAACAAAGACTATGATACATGCGATGTGTTGGATGCGGGAAAGTGAAATTATGAGGCAGACCACATTTTGAAAAATTGAAACAAACTTCCATGACTACATATGAGGACAAGGAGATTAAACATGCATCTAGTAAACATTAAGCCCAGTCAATAGCACACAGTCAATGCATCTAGATGAAGAGGCTTAAATAAAAATTTAAAAAGTGTGGTCCCAAAGTCAATTGACTTAGGGCTAGTTGAGGCCTCGAAAAATGGAAACACATTGGGCGAGACCACGAATCTCTAAAATTCACTATCAAATCAACGAGATAACTTGACAGGAGACTTAACCATATTCTAGTAGATACCTTATTTCGTATAGTGGGTCCCTATAGAGACTCTGTTCGATGATTAAATCACAAATTAACTCAATTCCCAAACTATAGTAACTTACTAAATGGAAGAACAGTGGGAATAATGAAGTTTATTCTTTAAAGCATGATCCCAAGTTTCAGGTTGAATCCACGATCATGTAGCTTATTTAGATTAGGGGTTTTAAGATTCCTTCAGATAGCTTCTCAAATACTCACGATGTTTCTTCGCTACTTTTGAGTATCCATAGCCCCAACACCACCACCTCAGTATCAAAGACTTTGCTTTGCTACCAAAAAACATCCATATCCCTAACATATATATCTACATTTCCCCAAAATAATCTAAACTTCATTTCCTATTTTTTCCCTTTTAAAGTCTTCTTTAATAATTGTTGTACGGGGGAAGTAATGACTCTTTTAAGTAGGTAGGGATGATACCTATTTTTAGAATTGATTGACCATGCTTAGGTGATAAATATATCCCCTCAAGCTTTTTAGTTTTGGGTTCCTAGCTTGTCCCATTTCACAAGGTCAACTGACATCAATATAAGTGGATGGAACCATTCAAATGACTAGTTCATTATCTAACAAGTTTGGTTGTCGAGTTCATTAGGGGGTTAGTCACTTAAAAAGTTCTAAGTTCCACCAATGCTATAAGAAATTCAAACAATCATTATCTAACAAGTTTGGTTGTCGAGTTCATTAGGGGGTTAGTCACTTAAAAAGTTCTAAGTTCCACCAATGCTATAAGAAATTCAAACAATCCTAGACTAGCATAGTGAGTTTACTTGACTTTGCAAGAGCACAAAAAGTTTAGGAGCCCCATCAAGAATTCAAGTTTATTAGATATAAGTTAATCAATGGGATATGTAGCCTTTCTTCAAGAAATAAAATGTTTTTTTTAAAAAGCATGAAGTTAAACTCAAATGAAATGGTAAGCAACAAACTTAGTTGCATAATCGAAAGAAAAAATTATTCCAAGGTAGAAAAAAAACACCATTCATCCTCAATAAATATAAAATAGGTTATAAGCAAAAGAAATTATTCTGAAAACAAAAATAAGGTCTACTTAGCAAAGTATACCATTAGTAAGTAATACATGCATCATGCAAAAACAAATTCTAGTGCAGCCCCTTGGAAAATGGAGCATCACTATAAAATATTTGGCATATAGGTAGCTTGTCCAATTAGTTTCAATAGTTAGTTGTCACATGACTTCTCTCGTTGTCGATTGCCTGAATTCTAAGAACTAATCTTCATGACCTTGGGACGTTCCATGATGATGGCCTGGGGTTGAATACTAATTTCTCTAGTAACAAGTAAATGATTAACTTTAGTGAAAATCACATACCCATGTCTGATATCGCTAGCTTGATTGTTTTTCAACTTACCGATTTCTGGCCATAGGGAACATTGAAGTAGGCATGGTGGGAAAAAATATATTTTTAAACAATGATTGATACTATGATTTTGCACAGGTTTCATATATTATACCATAATCAAGCCTATAATTATGACAAAACACGAGTACACTAATCCTTAGGGGAGAAGACTTTGAGAATATAAAGCACAACCGACCAAAAGAGAAAGGACATGAAATTAATTTCAAAGACCAATTAGCTATAAAAACTATTCTAGAACGAAAGTAAAATGTGCATATCAAAGATGGAATGAAAATTAAAATAAATTTATATGAATATGAAATAAAAAAAATAAAACTACGTATACTACATAGGCTAACTAAAACGAAACCTATGGTATAAATAGAAAATAAAATATATTATACACCCTATGCTAACCATCGATAGACATATTTCAAGTGAAGTGATAGTGCCATTTTAACCATCCATGCATATCGTTCATGCCCTAGACATGATTCTCATGTTGCGTAAGCGAAATATTATGTTGCAAATAGGCATAAAATAGGGTATATTATGATCCGATGTCTTAAAAATGATAAAACGTCAATGACTATAGTCCACTTCGAGAGGGGAAACCTTCTTTTACAATATATCCAATTCATAAGACAAGATAAGATGCTCCTAAGACTAGGTTTCCTTGGCATATATATAGGAGACACAGGGTACAATTAAGGATTCTAACCTACATACAAATATAACACTCAAAATGTAATAATTCAATATCTCGAGCTTAATAAGGGGTTATATGCTTAACATGTGGATTTTTTGAGGGTTTAACATGTTCCTCCCCTTCAAATAAGTGTTGTTCTCAACACTTGACTAGCTGTGAGTGTTTCTGCATGAAGAAATCATCTTCCCATGTCACCTCTTCCATTGGTAGGTTCTTCCATTTGACGAGGTACTCAATAATTGCTTGATTCTGCGATCGCTTAATTCTTGTTTCAAGGATTATTTCTAGTTCTAGTATGATTTTTTTGTAACAACCCAATTGATTTTATTGATCATGGTTGTTAAGTTAAATTCAATTAATTATTAAATTAAATACAATGAATATTTTACTATTTTATTATATTATGGTAGGTGGGGGAATTAACGAGGGGATAAGACTGTTGGGGAATTAATGAGGGAATAAGGTAGTTGGGGAATTGAAGGAGGGAGAGGGATTTGAGAGAGGGGGATAAGTAAGAGGGGAGAGGACTTGGAAGGGGGTCTGGTTTTGTGGGAAAATTCTGGAAGAAGAAGGCAAGGAGGAAATTCTGAAAGGGAGAGGGGCAGAAGGAGGAAATTGGATGACAAAGATTGTTTTGGGGAACTTTTATAGGGGCACTGTTGTTGTTAGGAACTTTGGGCTCAGGGGACAGGAAACCACAAGGATTCCTAGAGCTAGGTAGCTGGAGAGGTTGTTCCTAGTTGGTTGGGAGGTAAATATTCAGTTTGGGTAGTTTGGGCAAGAACAAGAACAAGTAAACCATGGGATAAATCAACCAACCTTCAGGTCGAGGTATGTATTTTACTAAATTGATCTATTGTTATTATGTTGTTGTTGTTATTATTTCTATTTACCAATTTATTCCTGGTATAAAGAAAATCATGAAAGAAAAACTTGAAATAAATTGCAGTTATTTCAGTAGGAGATTAGGAGATATTTATTATTTTTTTGAGGCCCTGAATTGGAAGTCCTTACAAATGGTATCAGAGCCTAGTTTCAAAACTAAAACCTGGGCTTGACCACCCACATAAATATACAATATGTTCCCAAACCCCTAACCTACAGCCTATAAACCCTTTATTTACAACCCATAAAACCTATGAAGACTACCCAGAAGAACCTTGTTCCAACCAAATGTAATAATCTTCACCTATGTAAACATAAAATTAACAGACTTAGATTCAGAAATATTGTAAAATAAACAAAAGATTATGAAATGTATTCAATGACAATAGAGCACACTATCTTACATTGTTAAAATCTCAATGATTGAGGTATGCAGTTAAAGAGTATAACATATATTTAATAACAAATAGTCAACATATATGAACAAACATTGTGCATGGTATAGAAAATACAACATATTGCAGTAATGAAATTTGAAAAGTAGACAAGTAGATAATAGAATAGTCAGAAATGAAGGGAAAGCATAGAGAACATGAAAACCCAAACAATCTTGCATGTAGATTGTACACAGATTCCTAAAGGAGATTTCCAAGTCCAAATTCTAACTGATAAAGAAATGAGGAGAATTTCTATACTCATGTACTTTAGAATGACATAACTAAAATATGTTTCCCTGTGTTTGACTTGAGGATGCATGATGACCTGCATAAGTTGTAAAAAAAATAAAAATGCAATATTATAAACAATATATATACCAAAAAAAATGCAATAATATAAACAAAAAAACATTTAGGGCCTTAATGCCCGGTCTCCAAATATTTGATTTATGCCAAACCTCCAAGCAACATCACATTTTAAGTCCACGAGCTAATCACACAACACAAGAAATTAACACCTCAACACAAGTTCCGAGTCAAGCACCAAAAAATGCTAATTTAGCGGCTATAAAAAAGCACCCAACCAAGAAAGGAGTGCAGAAGGAGTACAGAAGGGGCACTAGCAAGCATCGATTCACCATGGGGGAGCCACGAGAAAGTAACTGGCCCAAGGCCCAAGTCTCATGTTTCATTGTTGAATCCCCAAGTTTTGAGTCACAACACACAACGCCCAACACTCAAATCTATCGCCAATCGTACAAAGGAGATCACATGGGGTGCCAAGAGTGTTCAACACATCCAATCTAGCACCATGGTCGAAGTTATATTCCAGTGAAAGAACCATTGGAGAGGGTTGAAGCTCTACCCATAACCATGATAGGAAGACAACCATGGATGGCAATTAAGATTACCCAATGCTGGACTCAGCAATGGCAGTGGCAACGAGGGTGAAGCATGAGCCAGAAGGCGAATGTGAAAGTGAGAACTAGAGACTGGGACTTCAACGACTACATGGAAGTTTGTAGGAAGGTGAGAAAGGTGGAGAAATTCAAGAAGATAATCCTCTCTCAGCCTAACAATTCCATCTATATTGCAAGGCTCAACATTCTCACCCGACGACACGAGATGAATATGTTCGAATCAGGCAACTTCGTCCTCAAATTCCCCCACATCTTCGAAATCTTCGAGCAACCTGTTCAAAGGATACTATGGTGCAGATTAACCTCAGCTGCCCTCCAATGGATTGAATAATAAAAAGATACCATGGCGGCACAGAAAGTGGAGGTAGTGACCAAGCTCCAGAAGCTCTGATGATGGCTGCTTGTGGCAGAGTCCAACTAGAGCACATCCAACTCATGAGCCAGGAACTAGGTCTTCCCAAAGATTTCAAAATCTCCATTATTCTCAAGAACCTTTGCTACTTTCGCCTCACCGGAGAGGATACAAAGTATGCTAAGACCAAGCACCCAAGCCACAAGGAAGAGATCCCATGAAGGGGTAGTGCACTACCCATCTCTGCAACGCAACATAAAATCCCACCATCGCCAAACCACGAGGATAAGACCCCACAGGGCACAAGTCCATGCACTATGCATCGCTGGCGTGGCTGGGTCACCCACCCATGGCAACCATGCCCTCCCCAATGAACCAATAAGACCACTGCAGAGAAAACCCGACAACAAAGAAAAGACCCCCTTCTGGTGCAGAGAAATAAACCCTCTGACTTTCATTTGCAGAGGGAGAAATGGCGGTGGACGAGTGACATTGAGGGATAAGAGTGGGGAGGGTAGAGTTTTGGTTAGATAATTTTATTTTTATTTTATTTTTAATTGGGAAAATTCATGGAGGAGGCAGGTGGGCCTCATGCAAGGATCTGTGTGCTTATCCATAAGTTTGATTTTCTTTTCTTTTCTTTTGTTATTTTTTTTTATTTTTTTTTTATTTAAATTTACTATTTGAATTGGTAATCACATGTGTTTTTTTTTTTTTTTTTTAATTTATTTATTTAATTAATAAATGTTATTTTGTTTATTAATAGGTGTTTAAAAATATATATAAATTAGGATGAAAACATTTTTAATTATATAAAGGATACATGTATAAAATAAATTGAAAAGGGGGCATTAATAAAAATTTTTATAAAGGTTAATAATTGTTTTTAAAAAAAAGTTGTAATGTAAAGTTGATTAATTAACATTATATTAATTTATGGTAATGTTAATTAATCATTCTATTAATTAATGTTATTAAGGGTATTGAGATAAATTTTTAGTTAATTAATTATAAAACATTATTAAATAAGTGAGTGATTAATTATTTATAAGATATATAAGGATATATGGGTTAGAAGATGGGGTATAATGCATATTAATGAAATAGCCAAGGGTAATTGGTGAGTACCTCACAGTGCTATCCTAGCTAGGGAGACGAGAGAGTTAGTAGTTTACTTAGGCTAAGATACCAAGCTTAGATGCTTTAACCTTGACCTAAGCAACTTACCTTATCGGAGTAATGTCTGTTTACAGACAAGTAAAAAAAAAACGTATGCCTAACTCTATGTTTGCAAGTATAAGTTTGAGCAAATGTTGAATGCCTTAAACTATTCCACAATAAGCATTTGGTTTGATACATATTCAATTGATCCAGGTGGATATCGATGGCCACCCACCTTTTCCAATTGGTTCAAATCAATGTTCTAGCAATTTTGGTAATTTACTATTTTTAGCAGTTTTTCGGGTCCTGAAACTTCTAGAACCGTTTTGAGGCCCTAAACAACATTTTTTGGGGAAAACGGGGAGAAACATGGAAGTTCCCCCAAAATGAATCTCCTCGACGATACCTTTCCAACGGGCTATCATGCGCCTAAAACGAAGATAGTATGCAAAAGTTACGACCCCGGGAAGTTGATGTACTAACTTACCCAAACGAGACCCACATGACTTTTGGTGCTTCATCTCCTAGGGTTAGGTTTTTGGATATCTAGGGTTTTTGGCATTCCTGTTTATTGTAAAAAGGCCTTCAGAGCCTCATTGTAATCATCTTCTTGCGAATGAGTGCAACTGTCACATCTCTTCTTAGAGATAAGCCACCACCATTCCAGTAAGCTTGTTTTTCGCTGCATTTTACAGTTTCATCTTATTTCCTTATTGAATAGAAAACCAATTTTATTGTATCTCTGTTATTTTGTGCTAAGCCCCTGTTAATAATCTGTAGTCATTTCGTTGTGCTCATAAAATTCGGATCAGTGGAATCAGAGCGGTCTACTCCTTGTCGTCTTAATGCATGTACCCAATGAGGTCGAAGTTCAAAGAGTTGGGTCTCAAGCTTATTTCTCTTGAGGATAAAATCTCTCGCATGCCTAAGCGACCTCTCATGGCAGAAGAAAAGAAATATGACGGGACAGGAAATCCTTTCAAAATGTTGCTTGAGGAAGCCCTCATGCAACAGAGGAACAAGATGATGGATAGTTTCACGCAAATCCTTCGACGACTACCAACAAATAATGCATCTTCTTCGAGTGGAGGCACCGCCCCCTTGAAGGTACAAATAAACTTCGATATTCCTATATTTGAAGGTCAGATAGATGAAGATGCTATAGACAAATGGTTGAATCTACTAGAAGGGTATTTTTCTATCCATAGCTTTTCGAATAGAGAAAAGATTACTTTTTTCACTCCTCAAAGTCGTTCCCCATGTCAAAGATTGGTGGAAAACTTTCTGTGAGCAAAAGGAAACAGAGGAACCGTCATTATTTACAGTGACGACCACCTAGGAATCCTTTAGGGATGCTATTAAAGGAACAATACTACCCTGTCGGAAGTTATGACGACTTGTATACCAAATGGACCACACTGCGGCAAGAACGAGACCAAGTAGTGCTAGATTTCACAAATATCTTTCATACCTTGCGCACCAAGTCGGGTATCAAAGATTCAAAGAGACATCTAGTGCTCAAGTATCGCGGTGCTTTGCATAGATACATCCAAACTGAAATGGAATTTCTGGACATCTCATCCTTAGGTGCGACCTACTGATATGTTGTTAAAATCGAGCAGAAGCTCACACAAAAGACGCGGCAATTTGGGACTGGGAACCCCTCACAACAAAAGCCTGGAAAGGGAGGCCCCAACCCACAGAACAAAGGACAAATAAAATATGGACAGTATCAGAACAACCAGTCCAAGACGTAAGCAAATAAGGACACCGGGAAGTGGTGCGACTTCCATAAGAGCCCTTGGCATAACACTGTTGACTGCCGCTCAAAGCAGTCGCTGGTGGACGAAGTGAAAGCCTTTGAATCAGATGCAGGTTCTGACTCTGAGTCAGAACCAAAAAGGGGAAGACAGATCATTAACGCGGAACCTAGTGCCATCGTTGCTACCACCAAGCTCTAGCCTGGTGAACCAAACGAACCAAAAGAAGGAGAGCGCCTCTTCCATTCATAGATGTGGGTAAAAGGCACCCCACTGCACTTCATCATTGATTGCGGTAGCCAAAAGAACCTCATATCAACAGAGGTCGTCAAGCAGTTGGCACTATCGACAACGCCGCACCCACAAACCTACATCATTGGATGGCTCTGCTAAGGAAGTGATCTTCGCGTCAACCAACAGTGTCGATTGTCATACTACATCAAGCCATTCAAAGACGAGGTATTGTGGATGTTTCTCCTCTCGAAGTTTGTGATGTTCTTTTGGGCCAACCTTATTTATGGAAACGTCATGTTGTATATGATTCTAAGCCTCGTAGTGTTATTATTACTTTGAATAGGAAATTGTACAAGATACCCGAGGCAGTCCCATTTAGTGTTATTTCCTTGATCTCTGCTAAGCAATGCAGGAAGGTGATCTCTCAGATGGGGAAGTTTGTATTCTTCATGATTCGCTCTCAGAATGAGTGAAATATCACAGCCACATACAGGGTCTCTATGACCGACCTCTCCACATAGAAGAAGAAATTAGATAAGGTTGTGGAAGAATACTCAGATATATTCTCCTCACCTACCAGGGTACCTCTGCACTTCGAGGTCAAGCACCCCATCGATCTAACCCCCGACGCACCGCTACCCAATGGGCCAGTCTATTTTCTCTCTCTGTTAGAGAATGAGGAGATCAAGCGGTAGATCCAAGAACTACTCCACAAGGGGCACATCCATCCTATCTCATCACCTTGCGGGAGCCCAATCGTGCTGGTACAAAAGAAAGATGGAACTTGGTGACTTTGCATTGATGACCGGGCTTTGAATAAAATCACAGTCAGAAACCAGTACCGGATTCCCCGAATTGACAACCTCCTTGATCAACTCGCGAGGACCAAATACTTCAGTAAGATTGATATGATGTCTGGCTACCACTAGGTCCCGATAGAACAAATAGATGTATGGAAGACCACCTTCAAGTCAAAGGAAGGCTTTTTTGAATGGTTGTTCATGCCCTTTGATTTGACAAATACTCTAGCCACTTTCATGAGGATGATGGACGATATCTTGCGACCATTCACCAATACTTTTGTAGTAGTGTATATGGATGACATTCTCATTTACAATAAGACTTGGGTCGAACACTTGCAACTTATTCAACAGGTTTTGTACACTCTGCGGAAACACAAGCTATACTCCAACTTGGAAAAATGCTCCTTCGTCATGGACAAGGTCCATTACTTGGGCTACATTGTTGATCAACATGGCGTACATGTGGATCCAACCAAGATCCAAGTCATCCGTGACTGGATAGCCCCCACCACACTCACTGAGCTTCAGATCTTCTCGGGCCTTGCCAATTTCTACCGTAGGTTCGTGTTGGGGATTCTCCCATATTGCATGGGCCCTCAACCAAATAACTAGGGGTGGTGGAAAGGAGAAATTTGCGTGGGGCCAGTCCCAACAAAAAGCATTCGATTATTTGAAGAAATTCTTGTGCTCAACCCCAGTACTTTCACTACCAGACCTGCAACAACCCTTTGAGATCAAGATAGATGATTCAGACTATGTTGTAGGTGTTGTTCTCACTCAACACGGCCACCCCGTGGCCTATCATAGTGATACACTATCAGATGTTGTCCGTAAGTACCCTACTTATGACAAAGAAATGTACTCCATTGTGCAAGTCTGTCACCAGTGGAGACATTAAATTCTTGGGAAGGAGACAGTCATCCACACTGATCATAAGCAATTCATGCAGACACAAGAAAAATTGCAGAATGACCGCCATCAAAAGTGGTTCACATACTTGCAACAATTCCAACTCAATATCAAGTATAAAACAGAAAGCACCAACCGTGTCGCTGATTTCCTCAGCAGACCACTAGTTGCGATACTCACCACGGTCCTAGAATCTTGTGTCCATGAGACCTTTGGATGGCCCCAACTCTATGAGATAGACCCAAACTTCGCCACCACCTACCAAATGTTGGGTGCAAACGCAGTTGTCGATAATTTCCATATTTAGGATGGGTTGTTGTGTCATCTAGGCTAGATCTATGTTCCATCAAGAGAGCGAGCAAAGATGATATGGGAATCCCACTACAGTCGGGTGGCAGGACACTTTGGCATCGAAAAGACAGTGGTGATGCTACAAAAACATTTCTACTGGACGAAACTTCGACAGGAGGTCAACAAGTATATCAAGTCCTACACTACCTGCGCTATTTCCAAATTGACCACTAAGAAACAGAGTTGTACACCCCTCTTCCTACTCCTGACAGGCCATGGGAATCCATCTCAATGGAATACATGTCGGGCCTCCCATCCACCAAGCGGGCAAATGACTGTGTTTTTGTGGTTGTTGATCTCTTTTCTAAGATGGCGATTATGGTGTCCTGCAAGAAGAGAATCACAGCAGAGGCCACTACCAAGCTCTTCTTTGAACGAGTCTAGGTACATTTTGGAATCCCACAAACCATTGTCTCAGATCAGGATAGTCGATTTCTCAACACATTCTGGTTGATTCTCTCATCACTGCTAGACACCAAGCTCACCAAATCCACGATCTTCCACCCCCAGACAGATGGCCAAACCGAGGTCGTAAATCGAATGATTGTGCATATCCTCCACATGTATACTTACAAGAACTCTCGCACATGGGATGAGAGTCTTCCTTATGTCCAACATAGCTACAACCGAGCCCTGCATAGCTCAATCGTCCATAGCCCCTTTCAAGTGGGGTTGGGATTTCAACCATTGGATCCCATAGATGTTGCACTTCCCCTTGCAGTCACCTCAACCGACTCATCTCCTGCTCCAATTGAAGCTGACAAAGCCACCCGGTTCATTGAGAAGATCCAGCACATCCGCCAACATGTTCAAGATATCCTACAAAAGTCCAATGACAAGTACAAGAAACACCATAATCAACATCAGGTGCCACATAAGTTTCAGGTGGGCAACAAAGTTTGGTTGCACTTGCAGAAAGAACACCTTACAGGACCCCATTGAAAGCTTCAACCACTTCGTTATGGGTTGTACACCATCACCAACATTGTGGGGGATCATGCTTTTGAGCTCAACATTCCTCCTTTCCTTGGCCTACACCCAGTGTTCAACGTGGATCTCCTTCACCCTTATTTCCCACCATTATTGGACACCTCAAAAGTAGCAGAACAACTGACTCCAATAGATCTCAATCCCGACTACATACAACAGACATCCAATGATCATATTGTGGACACATAGATCAAGGGAACTCGACAACAAAGGATCCAACTTTATTGAGTCGTCAAAGCAGGGCAACTCGTGCACTAAGGCAAGTGGCTCTCCCGGGGCCAAATTCAATAGAAATTTCCTCATCTGATGGGGGAACTCAACGCAATGGAGACCATTTCTTCCTAAGGAGGGACAATTGATATAGGTGGATATCACTGGCCACCCACCTTTTCCAACTGGCTCAAAACAATTTTCTGGCAATTTTGGTAATTTACTATTTTTAGCAGTTTTTCGGGTCCTGAAACTTCTAGAGCCGTTTTGAGGCCCTAAACGACGTTTTTTGGGAAAATGAGGAGCAACATGGAAGCATGATAGCCCGTTGGAAAGGTATCGTCGAGGATATCGTATCCAAGATTTACGACCCTGGGAAGTTGATGTACTAACATACCCAAATGGGGCCCACATGACTTTTGGTGCTTCATCTCCTAGGGTTAGGTTTTTGGATGTCTAGGGGTTTTGGAATTCTTGTTTATTGTAAAAAGGCCTTCAGATCCTCATTGTAATCATCTTCTTGAGAATGAGCACAGTCTTCACATCTCTTCTCAGAGATAAGCCATCATCATTCTAGCAATCTTGTTTTCCGCTGCATTTTACAATTTCATCTTATTTCCTTATTGAATAGAAAACCAATTTTACTGTATTTCTATTATTTTGTGTTAAGCATCTGTTAATAATCTGTAGTCATTTTGTTCTGCTCATAAAATCTAGATCATCAATTATTCAATATGGTTAGGACTTGGGGAAATCAAAGCCGAGGGGCATCGCCGCAAGGACCACCAACGCCGGTGCTTCCACCACCATAGCCTGAATTAAATCTCATTTTGAGCTCCTTAGAGGCTATTAATGAGACATTCAAGGGATGTCAGTCAACAGATGTCGAAGTGGAACCCCCACCATCTAGAGTGGGTAACTGTGAAGCATCGAGGGACTCAGAGGGAGGGCCTCCACCAAGGGACATCACCAGAGAAATACATAAGATCATGCTCCCATAGTTTGTTGGGGGTCGTGCAAGTGAACGTGCAGAGGCCTAGTTGGAAGGAATGACGCGATGTTTCGCCTTAAGAGACTATGCTTCCACATCAAATTCAAAGATAACAATATTTCAGTTAAGGGACAATGCCTTGAATTGGTGGGGTAACTTGGAGAGGCAGTTTCACCTTACCCCAGACATTGTCTCATGGAATATTTTTTAGAAAAGGCTCTGGAGGAAATATTTTCCTGCGTACTATGAGGGACAACAGGTAGGATCATTTCATTCTCTAATTCAGGGAAACAAGACCAAGAGTACGAGATTAGGTTCATGGAGTTAGTAAAATATGTCTCATACATGGATACTGATCAATGACATGCATAATGTTTTGTGTACGGGTTAAACCCTAAGATAAGGGCCATGGTACGGATGTGGAAACCAACGTCAGTAGCCGAAGCAGTTGAAAATGCTCGTTACATGGAGGAGCATATGAGCTTAAACATAGGTTTGAGGTCAACCATTCCATAACATACTGGATTCATGGGGAAGGCCCCTAGGACTTTTTCCAGGGGAGGAATATCTAGGCCACCTCTTTATGGCAATAGAGTCGCTCCTAGAGTAGTTACAACAAGTATTTTAATGGCAGCGAGTGCAAAATCCCACTCATCGCCAATGATGCAGGAAGGTCAATGACCTTCTTAGGGAGAAGCACGTAGGGGCATGGGTTCCAGGGGAAGGAACTCATTTAATATACCATCACATGGTAGTGTGCAGGTTCCATCTTGTGTTACTTGTCGGGGGTGTGGAGGACCTCGTTACCAACATGATTTTTCAGAGTCACAAGCAGGCTTTGTGCATAGAGAAGGAAAGGCCCTGATGGGAAGAACAAGTAGTAGCCACCAGATTTATGCAACAGTTGATAACCGCCAGGAAAAACATCAATACACAATGGTGGAGTCGTCAAGTACGCTAAATCACATCAATGTTAATATTTTATTTGATTATGGTCCTACATATAGTTTCATTTCACCTTGTGCATTATAAAAGTGTGGGTTGGAAGCCTATGAGCACAATGACTTTAAAAAAGTAGAGATGGCTTCAGGGGAAAAAAAAGTGGTAAGACCTAGCATCAATAGTTTTCTAGTATACATGGGAGTGTGTACTACTATGTTGAAGGTGTACATCACTACTCTAGGGACATATGACCTAATCATTGGAATGGACTGGTTATAATCCCATCGAGATAAGGTAGATTTTTTTGCGAAAATGGTGCTTTGTATTTACGATGAGGGAAGGTCAGTAGAGATCTATGGTGTACTGAGAAAGGTGTATGTACACTTTATCTTGACCATTAAGGTTAAATGTTTCATGAGAAAAGGTTGTCAATTATATGTAGTGGAATAATTCAATGAAGCGAAAGGAACCTCCATGGATTAGTATCCAGTATTGTCAAAGTTTAAGGACGTTTTCTGAAAGAGTTTCCAAGGTTACCTCCTGAGAGGGAGATTGATTTTTCCATTCAGCTAAAACTTGGTGCAGAGAAAATTTCCAAGACACCGTATTGGATGATGGCGCCGAAATTTTGTGAGTTGCAGATGCAGTTGAAGGAACTACTTGACTTAGAGATAATAAGGCCTAGTGTCTCACCTTGGGGTGCACCAATAATTTTTTTCAAGAAGAAGGATGGTTCCTTACGACTATGTATAGATTACAGGGAATTGAACCATGTTACATTGAAAAATAGGTACCCAATGCCACAGATAGATGATCTATTTGTTTAGATGAAAGGAGCAACAATTTTCTCAAAAATTGATCTGCGATCACGGCATCACCAGTTAAGGATTAAGGAAGGCGATATTCCTAAAACTTCCTTTCAAAATTGGTTTGGACATTACGATTTTGTTGTAGTACCTTTTGGTTTGACCAATGTGCCAAAATTAATCATGAGCCTCATGAATGGTTTATTATAAAAGTACTTAGACATCTTTGTACATGTCTTTTTGGATGATATCCTCATCTATTCCAAGAACGAAAGAGAACATGAGGAACACTTGCGAGTGGTGTTGTCATGCCTTAGAGAGAACAAATTGTATAGAAAGTTTTCGAAGTGTTCTTTATTCTAGAAAGAGATTCACTATTTAGGTCATATCATTTCCGGTAAAGGAATCTCTGTGGATACAGAAAAGGTGAAGGTCATTATGGAATGGCCAATGATGAAAAATGCTCATGAGGTGAGAAGATTCACGGGGCTAGTTGGTTACTATCAGATATTTTTGGAAGGGTTCTCTAAGATAGCGAAACCTATCACCACCCTGCAACGCAAGGGGGTTGGGTATGAATGGAGAGAGGAATGAAATATTGCATTCATCGAACTTAAGAGGTTACTAACAAGTGCACCAATTATATGGGTGTCGAATATGGAAAAAGACTTCACAGTCTGCACAGATGCCTCAATACAAGGATTGGGGGCCATGCTAATGTATGATGGGGGAGTGATAGCATATGTGTCAAGAAATTTGAAGCAACATCAAGATCTTTACACTACTCATGATTTAGATTTGGAAGATGCAATGCTAGCTCTGAAGATTTGGAGGCATTATCTAGTGGGGTGAAGCTTTAAGCTCAAAGCATACCATGCAATCTTAAATCATCTATTCACTCAAAGGGATCTCAATGCCAGGCATAGGAGATGGAGTGAGTTTATGAGTGAGTATGATTTTGAAATTTTGTACATCAAGGGAAAGGCGAATGCGGTCATGGATGCCTTGAGCAGGAGACCATGTATCTTCTCCTTGGTGCCCTTAAAGGTTAATATGAGGGAGCGAGTGTTGGGGAAACTTCTTGGAGATAGTTGGTATTTAAAGGTTACCTAAACCCTCCAAAATGGGAGGCAATTAGATCCAAAGTATGAAGGATATAGCCTGGAAGCAGATGAATTATTAAGATATCAGGGAAGGATGTACATCCCCGAAGGTCCATAAGTCCATAGATCCATAGGTCCATGTAATGCCAACTTTTGACTTAAACAACTAAAATTACTTAAGGCCTAATCATATTTTTTTTTCTATTAACTGTGAAACTATTAATGATACACTCGAAATTTTAAGACATATGGACCTATGTGAATGTCAATTCTATGAATGTTTATTGTTATTTGAATTATGATCAATATTATGCAATCTATTTCTAACTTGAAAATTTTGACATTTAAAGTTGTTGGTACGTAGTTACCGAATTGAGGATATGATTAAATTCATTTACATGATGATAATGCATGGATATGTATGAGTTTGTGTTATAAACTAATCTGTAGGTCAATGGGATAAGAAATAGCCAAAGGATAATGATAATAAAATGGTTGATGTCGTGAACATCGACTGAGAAATAATATGGTATGAATATTTGTATGTGAAATTATGTTGGTTCAAATTCATTTCTATGATATGTGGACAAGTGCATGTTTTCAGGTGGAGAGACTCCCTGAAACTAAATATATGATGACAAAATTCCCAGCAACACAATGCCATTGTATGGTCCATGGTAGGTTGTTGAACCTAGTTCTATTAGGAGGGGTGGAGGAATTTCCCACCATGTATCCTCTGAAACCTAGAGTCATGGGAGGATGGTGTTATTTCATGCTCCCCTAGACGTGTGATGATGACTACTAGTTGCCTGTCGGGGAAGCTTGGTCAAGAGAGTTGACACTTCCGCTTACAGGTTCTATCTGGAGTTAGGTCAAAATAGTTGATGCTCGAAGATAGTCCAATAGAGGAAGGATAGGGATGGAAGATGGAAGTAGGTTAGGAAGGAAGGATGACTAGAAGTAGTTGAGAGTGTGTGGAGCTTTCGCCTTACAGAAGAATTTCTTGATTTCGTCTTTTTGAAAAATGTGTATATATGTATATTTATATTTTCTTAACTAAACTACAATTATCTAAGTGAATGTTGCTTTTGCTAAATTATTATAATTGAGGTATTTTGCGAACATTTTAAATGGTTTACTATCCTTTATGAAATTAATGGTATTGTTGATTAGATTGGACGCACACGAGAATTACCTTAGGTGTGATATTTACTGTCATTAGTGCATGTGTGAATCATGTATGTGTGCTAGCTACACATGCATACCTTGCACATGTATACTAGTATGTATACGTGTTCTAAATTGATGATGTTTTTTATCTGATATAGATGTAAGAATCATGTATCATTACCCTTGTATTGTAAATTACTCTAACTTCGGGATGAAGTTTCTTGAAGGGTGAGCGTATGTAACAACCCAATTGGTTTTCTTGATCATAGTTGTTAAGTTAAATTTAATTAATTATTAAATTAAATACAATGAATCTTTTACTATTTTATTATATTATGGTAGGTGGGGGAATTAATGAGGGGATAAGGTTATCGGGGAATTAATGAGGGGATAAGGCAGTTTGAGAATTGAAGGAGGGAGAGGGATTTAAGAGAGGGGAATAAGGAAGAGGGGAGAGGACTTGGAAGGGGGTCTTTCTTTGGGGAAAAAAATCGGAAGAAGAAGGCAAGGAGGAAATTATGAAAGGGAGAGGGGAACAAGGAGAAAATTTGAGGACAAAGATTGTTTTGGGGAAATTTTATAGGGGCACTGTTGTTACTTGGGACTTTGGGCTCGGGGGGCTGGAAACCACAAGGATTCCTGGAGCTAGGAAGCCGAAGATGTTGCTCCTAGTTGGTTGGGAGGTAAATATTGAGTTTGGGAAGTTTGGGAAAGAACAAGAACAAGTGAACCAGGGGATAAATCAACCAACCTACAGGTTGAGGTATGTATTTTACTAAGTTGTCATTTTTTTATTATGATGTTGATGTTGTTATGTCTATTTACCAGTTTATTCCTAGTATAAAAAAATCATGAAAGAAAACCTTGAACTAAATTGCAGTTATTTCAGTAGGAGATTAGGAGATATTTATTATTCTTTTGAGGCCCTAAATTGGAATTCCTTACATTTTCCTTCTTCATTAATATATGGTAAAATAGTTTGGTCTGTGGTCTTGCCACTGATTACCTTCTTTAATAAAGAAACATGGAAGAGTGCATGTACATGTGAATATGGAGGCAACTCTAATTTGTATGACATACTTCTAATCCTTTGCAACACCTTATAGAGGCCATAATATTTGGGTGCTAATTTATTTTCCTTCTTTTGTTGCTTGAGGGACATCTGTTTATATGGTTCTAACCTAAAAAATACCCAATCCCCCACTTCAAATTCCCTTTCAGTATGATGTTGATTTGCTTATTGTTTCATCATATTTTATGCCATAACCAAATTGTCCTTCAATAGTTTGAGAACCTCTTTTTGGTGGCCTATGTGGTCTTCCACGACCTTAACCTTTTTATTCCCTTTCAAGGGAGATGTGATGGATGGAGGAGGATATCCATAAAGTGCCAAAAATGGGGGCATTTTTGATGAAGTATGGAAGGATGTATTGTACCACCATTATTCCAAGGGAAACCATTTGACCCATTGTGTTTGTTTATCATAATCAATGAATGTATCCTTCTAGACATTTATTGACAATCTCAATTTTCCCATTGTATTAAGGATGTTAAGATGAGTTGTGAGCCAATTGAGTTCCCAAACAACAAAAAGCATTCATTCCAAAATTTTCCAATGAAAATTGGATCTCTATCACTTACAATGATCTATAAATTGTCGTGGATATTCCACTGGAATAGTTCGTCACAACATATATGATAAATAATTGAAGTCTTTATTATTAAGGTTATTTTTCCTTTAGATTTCCAAAATATTTAGTTACTAATTTTTCTACTTATGCATGAAATAGATAAAATGCAGAAAATAGAGAACAATAAAATACAATCACACCATCCAAAAAAAAACACTAGATATGACCTAGGAAACCCAATACAAGAGAAAACCTAGCTAGAAGGTGAGGTTGTTTTACTCTCTTTTCTCTGGTATAGAAATGATGCAAGTAAAAAGAAAGATGCACTCTCTATGGAGTTCATTTGACATGTGGCTTGTATGGTTGCTACATAATCTCTCATCCTATGTACTCTCACATAATACCTCTCTTATATGTTTTTCTCATCTATATTGGAACAAGATACAATAGAAAATAATGGAACCCCCCTCTCCTCCTGGTGGGTTGATATTTAACATAGCTTGATAGCCATCTAGGGTTTTGAATTCCTCAACCTTCAATTGTGATAACGTTTCAGACCTTCTAGTATGTTCTTAGAAAATCCGCTACGTGGCTAGCCCCACATGTCTAAGTAATGGAGGCTGATGTGGCATCCACTCACACCATGGTGATCAATACAGTAGGTCAACTTGCGGGAGGCATAACTTTCTCATACAAACTCTGATTGATGAACAATTTGCACCATTGGAAATGTATTGGTGTGTAGAATATAGAATATTCCTCCATAGTAAGGTTTGGACCAAAAATATTGTCATTTGATGCCTCAAAAAGGCTCTGGAATATTTCAGACGGTTGTTTGGACCCAAATTTCCAAATTTAGACCAACTGCCGAAATGGCCTTGTAAGATGATTCCTCCAATTTTTCCACCCATAAAGTACTAAGATAGATGAAAAATAATGTAATGATCCAATCTAGATCATACAATAATCTTGGGGATGCCATATCTATTTTGAATTGTTTCCATGGATGCTACAACTATTGTACTTTATTTAAAAGGAAGAGAAAGAGATAAAAATGGGCATACTTTGTCAATCGATCCACTACTACCATGATGACAGTTTTTCCATCAGATTTGGGTAAACCTATAATAAAATCCATTGAAAATTCTACCCAATATTGACTTGTTATAGCTAATGGTTTTAGGATACCTAGTGTCTTGATTGTCTCTCCCTTATTCCGTTGGAAAACCACACATTCAGACACAAAATTTTTAAAATCAGTTTTAAGACCTTCCCAAAAAAATCCTTCTTGATCTTGTGGTAAGTTTTCAAGAACCCAAAATGTCCTCCTATTGGAAAAGTATGCAATTCCTAAAGGACCTTCTATTCGAGTTGGGAATTCTTACATTAATATAGGCGATCAATATACCATATCAAGTCATTCTTCCATACAAGTTTATTTTATGCATTGGGGTCTTCTTGTAGTTGTTGAATTATTTTACATACCTCTTCATCTTGCTTCCATTCTATCATTTCTTCTTCCACCCAATCAGATTATGGAATATAAATAACACATAGTGAACCCATGATTTCTTCCTCTTTCCTTGAAAGTGGACCCACACAATATTATGTTTTCCTTTCTTGTAGATAATTTCAAAGTCATGACCTAACATCTTTGTAACCCATTTTTTTTCTCTTTTTAAGATAATCGTTGCTCCAATAAGTACTTCAAACTATTATGATCTTCTTTTACTTTGAAGTGTCTTCCAATTAGGTAAGGGTGTCATTTCTTAATTGCATATAGTATGGTCAACATTTATTTTTCATAAATGGGTTTGAGTAAGTTTGTTCGTTTACGTTGGTTGCTTTCAAAGGCAAGGGGCCTTCCTTATTGCATTAAAACTACACCAATGCCATGCCTTGAGGCATCATGCTCCACAATAAATGTTTTTTGTGAATTTAAGTGTGGATAGGAAAAGAGTTGTGCTCATATCCTCCTTAAATTTTTCAAAGGATTTGGTTGTTTCTTGAGTCCAAGAAAATGCTTAATTATTTAATAATGTTGTTAGAGGTGTCGATGTTTGACCATAGTACTCGAAAAACTTGCAGTAATATCCTATCAATCCTAAGAATCCTCTAAGTTTCTTCAAGGTTTTTAGAATTGTCCATTCCCTAATAGCTTTAATTTTGTTAGGGTCCACTTTTACACCTCCATGAGACACAATATGACCCAAATATCCCACTTCTTGAACCCCAAAGGAAGACTTAGAAGGCTCTGCATAAGGTTGTTTCTCTTCCAAAAGTTGTAATACTCTGCCAACATGTTTTTTGTAGATTAATATGTCATCAAAAAATACTAACACATATTTTCTAACAAAGTGTTTGAAAACATAATTCATCAAGATTTAAAATGTTGAAGGTGCATTAGTAAGTCGAAATGGCATAACAAAAAACTCATAATGACCTTCATGTGTTCTAAAGGATGTTTTGGGAATGTGTTCCTACCTCATTCTTATTTGATCATATCTTAAACCAAGATCCAACTTAGTAAAGAAAATTTATCCATGCCATTCATATTAATTCATCAATAAAAATAATAGAAAACTTATCTTTGATGGTCAATTTTTTGAGCTATCTATAATATGGACACATATGCCATGAACCATCCTTCTTCGTAACCATCACTACTAGTGAAGAGAAAAAAATCTGGCTAGGTTGAATGATTCCCACCTCTAAAACTTTTTGGATAATACACTCAATCTCACTCTTCTGTGCATATGGATACCTATAAGGCCTAGTGTTAGGTGGTGCACTTATTGGTTGCAAATGAATAACATGATCATGATATTGAACATGTGGAATACCCTTAGGAATCTCTCTAAATACCTTGGAATCATTGTTGATAACTATTTGGAGATCTATTAGAGTAGAGGATATAGATGCTTGAATATCTAGTGAGCACAATTGTGAAATTACACCATGGTGTCCATTTTTTAGTAATTTGTCATGCTATTAGACACTATCACATTATAGGGTTTCCCTCGGATACCTCTAAGCTCAATTTCCTTGCCTTCTGAAGAAAAACTTATGAAAAGATATTGAAAATTAAGGGCCATTATTCCCAATGATTGTAACCATTGGACCCCTAATAAAACATCATCACCACCCATTTGGATGGAAATCATGGGACTATCCAAAAATACTCCCTCATATTGAGATTAATACTATGGAACTTTCGAGAACAATTTATGGTACCTCCATCTGTAATCATTACTCGAAACTATGGTGCTAGAAATACAAAGCAATTGAGATCTTTTGGTAATTTGGTATTGATGAAGTTATGGGTTCTACCATAATCAATCAACAATGTTACTTTTTTTCTTTTTGATGTATCTTTGTATCTTGAGGGTTTGTGGAGTATTGATGATGACCAATGCATGAAAATATATCATTGGAGTAGCCTCTTCTAGATATAGCTCTTGTGATGGTTCCAATTATTGATCTTCTTCCTCTTCACAGTCTATGTAGAATAATTTCTTCTCATAGCATTTATTCCCTTTATTGTACTTGTTGTCACAATTGAAACATAGTCTCTTTTATATTCTTTCATCCATTTGCCAAGGTCTCAACCTTGTCGATTGAGGTATGGTTGCCTTATGAAACCAAAAATGCTCTTTTATTCCTCCATATGCTCCAATGGCAGATTTTTCTGTATCCTTATTCTTGGCTTGAATATTATGAGCACATTACATAGCTTCCATAATATTTACAGGATGTTTTAAGAAAATCTCATGTTTAATGTCTTCTTTTAATCCACCCATGTGAGCTTTCAACAAATGTTCTTCACTTATTTCATCCACCCTTGTGGCCAATACTTGAAATTATGAATTATAATCTTTAATATCACATAAGTGTGTGATTCTTGTTAGATGACTAAAGTAGTCTTGTTCCCAAAATTTTCCATATTGTGCTTCTAAGTCTTTTGTGAATAAACCCCAAGTATAATGATAACAGGGGGAATTCCTTTTAATTACCCATTGATACCATTGATATGGTTTTAACTCAAAGTTAAAAGTTGCTATGTGGATCCTTTGCTTATCATCCATAATGTTATGCAGTTCAACATATTTCTCTATTTGGCTCACGTATGTAAAGACTTCTTTTCCATCAAACTTATTTAATTCATTCTTAGGAAAGTTGAATTTAGGACCCCCACCATAATTAGCTCCACTATTAGAGTTAAATCCACTTGAAAATTGTTTATTACCAAGATGTTGTTCAACATGAATACTACGTTTATTTTCATGAGTCACTTTGGTCACAATATCACTTTTAGGAATCCTTCCATCTAAGGTTTGTAAAAAGAAAATGTGCAATCCCTCCATATTTTTATCCATCAACTTTTCCATATGTTCCATATTTCCTCCCATCTTCCTTTCTATTTATGTTTGAGTAGTCATCAAATAAACCTTTTTCATTGACCTATCATTCAATTTGTTGATTTGATTGTCCAATTTGGATAGTTGGTTTTGCATATCCTGATTTTCTTCATGAGTCATGGAGGATATTTTTGGAGATTTATTTGGTGAAGAATTTTTTGGATCTTTCTTTGGAGCCATGGAAAAAATTTATTGGGTCCTAAGGACAAGGGAGTGCCAAGTGCTATATCTCTCTAATATAGTGTGGGGTCCAACAATATTACTTGGCCCAATTTCTCAGGACACTAACTAAGGAGGCTCAATTGTGCCCTTATTCGTACTATTTGACTACCCAGGTACTAGAGAGTGGTATGTTCGAGTGTTATTCTTGGTGTACTATAGAAACAAGATGATTGAATATCTTACCTAAGGCTAGTTTCAGGTACACCTAGGGGACTTCCTAGATAACCAAAGGTACATGGAAGTGATATCCCATCTACATGTAATGTCTAATGTGGTACTACTCTAAGGGGTACCAACAGGGTTTGCAAGGGTTTATGATAGGTGAAACAATGTGTTTCTAGTAACCACATGAAACCATGTGTATTTTCTGCGTGTATTCTTCCCAAACCAAAAATTTTCCTACTTAACGATAGATTGTGTGTTATTTAAATACGTCAAAACATTTCTCTAAAAAAATAAAAACAAATGAGCTTGCTCACCAAGAAAAAATCTCTTAAAAACATTAGAAAATAACTTATTCAAAAACCGTAACTTCCATAAGAAATATATCATAAAATATAAAGATTCAAAATATTTAAAAATTTCCACATCTACTTCACTATGTCAACTCAAGATTTTGAAAATTTCAGAGTCTGAAACTTCAATGAAATTTTTTTCCAAGATAATTGATTACATGATTATTCACAAACCTTGTCTTCCATGGACTATATCTCAAAAAGTATAGCGAAACAACACCCAAAATTTTAAACACCTATACTATGACATGTTTTCTCAGTCTCCAAAAAATATTAGTGTCTGAAACAAAAAGTTACAACGAAAATCCCAAGATGACTCATTTAAAATTGAATTATGGATGAGTAAAACATCTATCTTCCATAGGATATATCTCCAAAATTATGACTCAAAACATGAAATTTTTACCGGAGGTACTTGGATATATCTCCTAGTTAACCTCCAAATTTCATTGTCTGAAGCATCACAAAAAACAAGTTATAGTGAAAATTCAAGATGATTCTCTTGAAGTAGAAAAACCCTAGGATCAATGCTCTGAAACCAAATGTTATGATCCAACACCTTAAAATTGTAAAAATTCAATGAATACAGACCACTTCGAGGGGGGGAACCTCCTTTTACAATACATCTAATTCATAAGACAAGATGAGACCCCCCTAAGACTAGGTCTCCTCAGTATATATATAGGAGACAAAGGGTACAATTGTAATGAAAGGGTACAATGAAGGGTTCTATCCTACATACACATATAACATTAGAAATGTAATAATTCAATATCTAGAGTTTCATAAGATATTATATACTTAACGCAAGGCTTCAAGTCTATGTATGAACATGGTACGATCTAGATATGAACCATTTTCACTGAAATATCTGAACACAAACTTGTTATCCTAGGAACTTGAAATCTAACTAAAGTATGATCACATCCATAATGCCATTCTATAAAAAAAAACATCCTTCCTTTAGTGCATCTAAGCATGTAAATTTCAATTCCATGCACTGGTCAAGACAGAGATCAAAATTACCTTTGCTAATACTATTGAACTATTCTTTTACAAAAACTAGAGATTCATTTTCATCACGGTCTACCAACTCAACATATTCAAATAACCTTTGGTGTTCCTCTCCCATTACCACACAATTCTAAAGTATCTCTTGGACATGTCATTCCAGCTTATGTGTCAACAAGTCATCCCAAGAGTTTACCACTTGAAAGGGTTTAGCTTATTCATTATGCATAAGGGTGTTAGGAAAAGGTGTGTTATCAAGGTTTTCTTTGATCACATTTCTAACTACATCCTTTTCCTTCTTCGAACAAAGGTTCTTGGGGCTAATAAAATATAAACCCTTTTTGTTATGCAAAACAGATATCCTTGAATTGATTTTCAATCTCAACTAGATTAACTCCAATGTCTTACCTTCATCATGTGTTATGTTCTTGGAATCAATGTGAAAAAAAATAATGAAGAGTGTTTTGTTAAATATTCTTTCATGTCAAATTCATCAAAATAGTCTGTGCAAATATTATCATCTTTGTAATCCAATGGTTTGTTGGTATCCTTAAAAAAATTTATTCAAGGTTTCCCGTGAATTCAATTTTCTCTTGTTTCCAAGGGATTGTAAATAAGACTTAATTCTTCATCCTCAAAATTATTATCATTTGAGGATGGGTTTTTCAGTTCTAAGCATACTTCAAATTCTGCAAAAGGTAACTTATTAAAAGGACGCAATTTATCTTCTTCACCCAACAAACCAAGTGAATCCAAACCGTGATTTGTTTTTGAAAATGTATATTCAAATTCATAATACTAAAGGACTAAGGTAATACATTCACAGTACACATCCACACTTTAAAAAGCAAGGATATGACCAAGTTTGTCAATTGGATTTACAACTAGTCTTCATTTTGTCATCAACTAGGGTTGTAATATGCGAGTAGTTCATACTCTTTTCCTGTTTTGTGCAACATTTCATTTGTTTATTTTATCTTGTAAGAGAAAAAATTCATTACAGATATCCTTAACCTCATTTTCATGTTTAGACCATCATGTATCTTCAACATGCTTTTCATTATTAGAATTAGAAAAAGGAAAAAGGGTTACAAAATTCCTCTTCAAATATTTTTCAAGACTTTGTGCCTCCTCACAAGATTAATTTTAAATTGGTTCTTCCTTTATGTAAAATTAACATAGCAATGGTTTTAGGAACGTCACACACATACCACTCATAAATTACTTCAAGGTGAGGTCTATGATTGTCGTGAAGACAATGATAGATTTGTTGGAATCATGTATTTAAATCTCAAATATATTCTCCATCCTCTTCACACATTTCATCGAATTCATACCACATTTCAACCAAACAATAAGTTTCACCATAAGCATTTTCAAACACTTATTTAAATTGAGGCTAGTTCTTAGCTATGCAAATGGTTAAGATATCATACCATTTTGAAAATCTACCTTCGAAATGAAAGGAAACAATATGAAAACTACATCTTCATAACTAACATCAAGTACTTGTAATGTAGATTTTTATTTTCTACTATTTTATTTTTTGTTAATTTCTTGATTGGTAGTGGTTAGCAATGGAGAACATATCATAAGAAATCTAGAGCATGAATTCTTGAATGCTCGAATGAATGGTCAGGTGAAGGACAATGAGAGGATTGGTGGAAATGATGGTTGGAATTATTTATGACTAGATGAATATATGACTCTTACAATTCCCATAATGATTGTACTCAACCCATGCTTCCATAAATACATGAGAAGACTTTCCCCACCAATATCTTCCACACAATGTGGTTTGATAGGTCAAAGAGGGTGGATGAATTTATTTAAATCATATGGTGTAAAATATATGAGTTATAAGGATAACACTTGGAAATGGAGGATTTACTTTACCATAGGTCCCCTTTCTTCTTCCCCTCTAGTGGAATCATAGCCCCTCTCATGCTCTTCATATCCCTCTTGGTCCATTATATATTATATTCCAACGCTAATATTTACATCACCAAAATTCACAATGGTAAGTTCTGTAAGTTTTAAACCTGCGAAGTAAAGCAATGCATATAGATTCTTAAGCAATACAGAAATTAATCAATGGCTCATACACAGAGTACACAGAGATTTTTACCGGAAACCCTCAACCGGGAAAAACTTTCTTATTTTCATTATATCGAATTTCACCATTCGCCATACAATATATACAATGTTTTTAGGTATTCCGTAGAT